>JAWPHD010010062.1:0-97554 GCA_037043455.1 Cyrtodaria siliqua
ATGTGTTGTTGAACAATGGAACAACGTCTCAAATATTTCACTTTTAAAATTTATGTTGAGATTTCTTTTACGTTTTCAGTTCTGATTACAGCACACAAACGTTCAATGTCATTAGCTGGAAGCTGCTTTGAATCTAAAAACCCATGCTCTCTTGTAAATTCAGTTATTTTGTTTAAAATGATATATATGTAAATTGGGGTTTCTGTTGTAATTTTTTTTTTACCTCGAATTGCAGCAGAACGACCCCAAAATAAACACATATATAATAAATCACCATAAAATGGTGATTTTACTTGATTTATAAAACTTTTTTAAAATAGGGGTAGTGAAGATTGCAAGTTTATTTTTTTTTTATAAGTTATCAAAATTATAAAAATATAGCTTTTTTTGTAATATGATTATAAAATGTTTCTTTAATACAAAACACATTTGTTGATTTGTTATCAAAATTACACCCAAATCAACGAATAAACACGAATATAATAAAATATGATTTTTTACTAGAAAATCAAATTTCTATATGTTTCAGCCTATTACATTCAACAATATACGGCTTTACTACTTCCCAGTATCTATGTCTTAATCTAACTATATGAGCACCACAACCAACACAAATTTGATATTTTGCACTTGTACCTTTTCCACATTTTAGACATGGTACAACTTTACTTTGCTTTATTCTGAATTTATGCAAACTGCAGTAGTTTGAATCTTTTGTTGGTTTATTTTTACAAGGTTCGTGATCTCCAACTTTGAGAAATTGGCAAATGTTTTTAATTTTCTCAGTGTTTTCCATTTTCTTTTTCTTGTTATAATAAATATTTTTTTATTTTAAAGAAAAAAAATTAATATGATATATATTACAAAAATGAGTACCGAAGACGTTCACTACATTTTACAATTACACCGGGAAGGAGTAATTAATAATGATCAGCTTAGAAAGATGGTAGATGCTCTTAAAGAAGTTCCAAAGGAAACTCCAAAAGAGGTTAAATCTCAAACATTAGAAAATTTACTCAAAAGACGACGTGCTAAAAAACAACGTAAACGAGAAAAGCAGAAATATGATAAATTGCAAGATGAACAAAAGCAGAAATATGCTAAATTACGAGACAATGTTATAAATGAACTGAAAGAGCTTAGTGATAGAACATCTAAAGAAGAATTAAAACTGGTTGACAAACCAATGTGTGGCTATTTTAAAGCATACGAAATATCTGCCGGGAAAGACCCTCAAAAACTATTTCGTGATAAAAAATCCATTATTACAAAACAAATAAGCAAAGAGCTGACAAAGATGGATGGATTAAAGTTTCAATTAGGTCTCACTGTAAATTTATTCAAAGATGATGGTGATACCAAAAAATACACCACAGCAGTATTACATAGTGAACAAAATGCAATTTTAACCTCTGAAAAAATAGATGAGTTTTACGATGAATCATCTGCTTATATACAAGAGAGCCTTGAAAGATTTACAAACACAGCATCTGGATTGGAGATTGATCACTGTGTTACGTTTTACTTAAATTTTGCAAAGTATGAACCATTAAAAGGTTCTTCATATATTCCTTTGCCTAAAGCAGTATCTGATAAAAAAGCAATAATTAATGTTAATAATGAAGATAATAAGTGCTTGGAAGTGGCATTGGTTTTTGCTTTGTGGCCTAATAAAAATAATCCAACTAGGATATCTAGTTATAACAAACACATGGGTAAGTTGAATATGGATGGTATTGATTTTCCCACTCCTATTTCTCAAATAATCAAAGTAGAAAAACAAAATAATCTTGCTATCAACGTTTATGGATATACCATAACAGGAAAAAATAAAAAGGTATCTGTTTTTCCATATAAAATATCAGAACAACCAAAAGATATTGAACGAATTAATTTGATCTTAATATCTGAAGACACTGAAGTTGAATCAGAGAACGAAGACGATCCAAATAATGAAGAAGGAATTATAGATGACAACTATAACCCTGATGATTATTCCAAAGAATCAAAAACATTAACAACAAAATATCACTATTGCTGGATTAAAAATCTGAATAGACTACTCTGGGACCAAAACAAACACCATGGTCAAACTTACTTTTGCGATCGTTGTCTTCACGGCTATTCTGGACAAGGACAACTTACAAAACACAAAGAAGACTGTGATGGTATTAACAAAAATTCTTGCAGAATAGAAATGCCTCAAGAAGGTAAAAATACTATAAAATTTAAAAATCATCAAAATCAGATGCATGTGCCTTATACAATATATGCTGATTTTGAGAGTATAATCAAACCGCAATCAATCAAATTTGGAAAGAAATCTGAAATTCAAAATGTACACGAAGCTTGTGGTTTTGGATACCAGGTTGTCAGATATGATGGCAAAGCTGAAGAACCTGTTATTTACAGAGGTGAAGATACTGTTGAAAAGTTTTTAAATCATTTGGAATGTGAAAAGAGCAAGATCAATAATATATTTGCTCACCCGAAACCATTAATCATGACACAGCAGCATGAAATAGATTATGAAAAAGCAACACACTGCTGGATATGCAAAAATGAAATAGGTAGGAAATGTGGTAAAAACTGTAAAGTAAGAGATCACTGTCATTTTACAGGAGAATACAGAGGTGCAGCACATAAAAACTGCAACCTAAAACTAAAAATAAAACCAAATAAAACAATCATTCCTGTTGTATTTCACAACCTCAAAGGATATGATAGTCATCTCATAATGCAAAAAATACATAAAATGACAGGTAATATTACATGCATTCCGAACAACGCTGAAAAGTATATTTCATTTAGTGCTGGACAGTTTAGATTTTTAGACAGTTTCCAATTCATGAGTAAAGCTTTGGAAGATTTAGTTGCTGCAACAGATAAATCTGATTTTAAAATTACTAAAAATCATTTTGGCAAACAAGCAGATTTACTTTTACGAAAAGGTATTTATCCGTATGAATATATGGACAGCATGGAAAGATTTGATGAAACAGAATTACCGCCTATAGAAAATTTTTTACAGCAGTCTTAAAGATGAAAGTATAAGCCCCGAAGATTATAAATTTGCTCAAAAAGCATGGAAAGAATTCAAATGTAAAACTCTTGGTGATTATCATGATTCATATTTGAAAACGGATGTACTTTTATTAGCAGATGTGTTTCAAACTTTTAGAAAAACATGTATGGATGCATATAAACTTGATCCTTTGCATTATTATACAGCACCTGGATTATCCTGGGATGCTTTACTCAAACATTCAGAAATAGAATTAGAACTTTTGACAGACATTGACAAGCACTTATTTATAGAAAAAGGTATGCGTGGTGGCATAAGTATGGTATCAAAAAGATATGCCAAAGCAAACAATCCACACGTAGCTGATTATAACCCTGACGAGGAAAACAACTTCTTAATGGATTATGATGCAAATAATCTTTATGGATGGGCAATGAGTCAGTCACTTCCATATTCTGGCTTTAAGTGGGTGGAATCAGGGAAGTTGCCAGAGCCAAAAGAAGGAAAAGGATATTTTGCAGAAGTTGATTTGGAATATCCTAAAGAACTCCATGAATCTCATAATGACTATCCGCTTGCACCGGAAAGATTAGCAGTGAAAAAAGAATGGTTGTCTGAATACCAAACAGATCTGTTAGAAAATAATGGCATGATAAATACAGAACAACTAGTTCCCAATCTTAGGGACAAAGAAAAATATGTGATACATTACAAAAACCTGCAACTGTATTTATCTTTAGGCATGAAACTAAAGAAAGTACACAGAGTATTAGAATTTAATGAAAAACCATGGATGGAATCATACATAAATTTAAACACAGAACTTAGGAAAAAAGCTAAATCAAAATTTGAAACAGATTTTTACAAACTTATGAACAACTCTGTGTTTGGCAAAACAATGGAAAATCTACGCAAGCGGACTGATATAAAACTAGTCAGAACTGACGGCTCCGAAAATGAAAAGATAAGAAAAATAATAGCCAAACCCAACTTTAACAGGCGTATAAAATTTTCAGATGAATTATCAGCAGTACATGTAAACAAAACAAAATTAACATTAAACAAACCAAATTATGTTGGAATGGCAGTATTGGATTTATCAAAGTATATGATGTATGATTGGTATTATAATACTTTGAAAAAAAGGTATAGAGATAACTGTACTTTATTATACACAGATACTGACAGCTTGCTTGTAGACATCAAAACAGATGATGCATACAAAGACATGGCTGAAATGAAAGATGAATATGACCTAAGTGATTATCCTGAAAATCACCCAATGCACGATGATACAAACAAAAAAGTAATAGGTAAAATGAAAGATGAATGTGCTGGTGTTGCTATAGCTGAGTATGTTGGATTAAGACCCAAGCTATATTCGATTTTGAGAGCGGATGAGCAGATTATTAAAAAAGCAAAGGGTGTAAAAGAATATGTAGTTAAAAAACATATACATTTTGAAAACTACAAGGATGCACTATTTAACAAGAAAAAATACACCCATGAAATGAATATGATGCGATCAATAAAACATCAAATATACGGCATAACAGTAAACAAAGTTACATTATCACCATTTTACTCAAAAAGATACATCCGAGAAGATGGAATTACAACTGATGCACACGGTTTCTACAAAAACTTATGAATTTGGGTATCAGCAGGAACAATAAGTAATTCTTCTTTGAAAAATCCTCTCTGTGGCGCTGGTGCTTTCAAATAATAAACTCTTATACCTTGCGTCACCATATAACTTTTAATCTTGTGAATATCTACACTCCACATTGGATCAGTTGCTCTGCGTCTTCCACCTTCTTGTTCCCCGAGTTGATATAAATATCTTACACTTGCATTTATACAGATAGGACCATCTTTTAATATTTTTGTTTCAACAGGAGGAGGCTTTTTTGTCTCCGCATTTATGGCTTTAACAACTTCTGGTAATCTCTTTACCCATTCTCTATTACGTTTTTGCGAATCTATTTCCTTAGCATACTGGTAACCAAACAATCTTTCAGCTAATGTTCTGTTAAATCTTTCCACTAAAGCTTGGTCTCTGTGTATTTCTGTTCTGCCTCTTCTAATATTTACTTTATGTTTTGCCATCAACTGTGATACTGCACCCATAAATTCTCTGCCTGGATCCACTTGTAATAATTTTGGATATTTCAAATGTCGACTGTATATTTTTTCAAATGCTTTAGCAACTTCTTTACTATCCTTGGAAGTTAGTGGCTCTGCTTCTTTGTATCTACTTGCAATATCAACCACAGTTAACGCATATTTATAAGTCTTGCGTCCACGACCAAATCCAAAAGTATCATGCGGTAAAAATAACAAATCAGCTTGATGCACTCCATTCTTAGTAGAAACATCAAACCTGGGTCTAACTATTTTCTTTGGCGCAGGTAAATAAATCTGCCACACAGCTTGTTTCTTTAAAAATTCTAATGCCTTTTTTTCACTAACACCAGCCTCTTTTGCTAATTTTTTAACTGCTGTGTAACCTCTCCAAAATCCTTTTGGGCTGTAATAAATCTTTTCCATTTTTTCTACTAAAGAATAAACTTTATATAACTATAAAGAAAAAATGGAAATCACAACTGCACAATTTGATGAACTGCTTGAAGAGCAAAATCAATATAGCACAAAGAAATGGACAGACTTGGAACTAAATAAAATATACACTATTACAGATACAAAAATACTGGATACTGAATATGGTCCATCCATGGTATTGACATTATTAGACAACGGTGAAGTATGGGCGCCTGATCATCTCAAAAATAAATTAGAGAAGATTGCTAAACCACCATATTATATTCGACCACTTGGATTGAAACCATGTAAGAACAACAAAACAAATAGGTATCATGCATATGACTTAGTCTTTTCAAAGAAACATATTTAGTTATTCCAAAAAAAAAAAAATCCAAAGTAATTATAGTTTAAACTTTTTTTTTATGAAATCAATTTATACGCCACCAATCCAGTTGCAGCCATGCCCACCACAATAAACGTAATTTCTCTATTCTGTTGATCCGGAGATGGTGTATAAAAATCACTCAACTTGGGCTCCGGTTCTAAAAGCAAATGTTTACCAGTTGTATAATAATACTGTTTCATAGCTTGGTCTACATCATCAAAAGTCTGCTTTGCATGATGCTCTTTTTGCAGTTGCTTATTAATAAAATCTAATCTCTCTGTTCTTTTTTTATTCCACTCCACTTGTGCTGCGTTTAATTGTTCTACGGCTTTGTCATGTCTTTGTCTTTCCTCATCTGAATGACTTCCCATTTTTGAAAAGAAATAATTTGAACCAGTAAACGCTAATGCATTTGTTAATGCGCAACCTATCATCATTGCTACTGCACTTGCCATTTTTATATATATATATATTTTTTAAAATTATTTCATAATATTTGCAGGAATAATACCTTGCTTAATCAGCATATCCTTTGTATTTATTGCAAACGCTATATCCACAAACAGACTCATAAAATCTTCCATATTAAAATCCACTTTAGGGATTGGTCTTTTTAGTATTTTTCTGCCAATTTCAGAATATCCAACAGCTAGAAGTGTTTCCACTCCAGCGTGATATAGAAAATTTACCATATCTTTTCCGTCAATACTTGCTGCCATTTTTTTTATATGATTAATTTTTTTTAATTAAATTATTAAATTAAATTATTAAAAATCAAACGGGTCTTTTGGTGCAACATGAACAGGTTGCACAGCTACAGGTTGCGTAGCAGTTTGCGTAGCAGATTTTTTGTTATAAATATACAAACCCAACCCAGCAATACCTAATAAAACCAGACACGGTGGAATATAATTTTTGTATACGTTTATTTTGATTTTTTCTGGTTTTTCTTCATCTGTTGTTATTTTTGTTATTTGATTTGCAGCATTTTGATTTGTAACATCTTGATTTGCATCCTGAAGCAAACGCTTTGCCTTTCTTGCCGCTGCTCCTTTTTTCCCAGCTTCTACTCGTTTTGGATTTTTTACTTTTTGTTGTTTAACAGATTGTGTATCAACTTCACTCTCTTGGTTCTCCACTTGGTTCTCCATTTATATTATCTATAATTTTATTTTTATTAAAATCAATATGTCTAACAGTTGTCAGTATTGCTGTAAATGGTGCTAAGCACATTCCATACCTGTAATACAACTCACAACAAGCACTTGTCAAAGCATGATTAATAAATGGGTCTTCCTCCAAATCTTCTATCAGCTTTGGTGGATTGGTTACATTAAAATATTTTGATACTCCAATCACATACAAGTTAATAAAAGAATTGCCTAAAGTTTTAGTCATGCTTGCCCCAAGCCTTGCTTCATATCTGCAGTAAAGTTTGTTAATTTCATCCGGTGGCATGCCATCTATGTTTGTGAGTTGTATGTCCTTACCCAAATATTGACGACTACCACCGCCAGCCACTATGGCTGATAATCTTTCTTTTTTTGTTTCTTGTTGCTTTGATTCATCTGGTTCCGTCTGTTCCGATATATTTTGTAATAGTTCTTCCGCATTCATTTTTATATTATTAATCTTATTTTTTATCTTGAAATAAATATAAAATACAAAACAACTAGCTGCGATATTCATGCAACTAGTAATTGTTAGTATTGTTAATAGCATTGTTATTAACATTGCTATTTTTTTATTAGCATTGTTAATTTGCTGCAAGCATTGCTATTAACATTGCTACTTTGCTATGAGCAATGCTATTAGCAATACTATATTTTCTGATATTTTCATTATATTTTCATGTCAGTATTGCTATTAACATTGCTACTTTTCTGTTAGTATTACTATTAGCAACAAAGCAATGCTGTTAGAAAAAAAGAATTGCTGGTAGAAATTATTCAACCCAATAACCAGTTGGTTGGTCAGTCCTCAATATCAACTTGGAATATTTAGTCTTAGCTAAAGTTTTTTTTATTCTGGTTCTCTCCTCCAACGTTGGAATAACATCATTTTCTCTCAAACAATTTTCATAACTATCTCTGTCCTTGGTGTAAAACATACACAACCGTTTTACTTGATCCCTCAAATCTTTCAATACAGAATTATATCTCTGTGAAATGACCCATACTGATTGTTTAGCGTGACGACCGGAGAATGCCAACTCTGATAACATATCTTTTTTCTTTGTTAATTCTTTTGTGGCGGAGCAATCGTCAATAATGTATAATGTGGGCTGGCCAGCATATTGTTTGAAAAAGAAACGCAACAGTTCTTGTAACATTTCTTTACCATTGCTCACGGGATTGACAATTATTATTTTTTTATCTTTAGGGTTTTTCACATCTCCTATCCAGGATCTATTTTTATAAGCCTCTTTCCACTCTATGGTTGGACACAATATAATTATATGTTTAAAAACTCCAACATACTCTTGTTCAAGTATGTCAAGAACAAACTCTGTTTTGCCGCAGCCTGTCTGACCGCAAATAATGGCACTGTGTGAATATTTAGGATATTTTTGTTGCAAACTAGTATCCTGCTTCTTTGAATCTTCCATCTTCGAAATTGATTTGCGCATCTTGTATTATATATATGTAAATATTTAAAGTTTGATCTGCATCTGCTTTTTTATTTATTAATATCGTTATGCCTTCACTGCCGTTTTCTATTCTTCTTCCACTGCCGTGTAATAAATTGTCATTACATGTTCTAAGGTCAAGCCACAAAGCATATGATTTTGTCAAATAAGTCTCAAGAGAAACATTGGTAAAGTTTAAGTCCCTCGCTACTATTTCTGTCTCTTTGTTTCATTTTGATGTTAAAGCAAAATATTTGTTGATTTCATCCCAATGTTGATATGGCTTCATACCCTGACTATACAACTGATTTGGTACTCCCTCTATTGTCATTTCAACTTTTTCAATCATTGGGTTGTAATAGGTTTCTGTGCTTGTTCTTTCTGGGTCTTCAAACAGCATTAAAATACCTTTTATGCTCCGTGCTGGTACATTAATGTTGATGTTCCAAAGAGTATCAGATTTGTTTGTTATTATTTTTCTATGCCGCAAGATACGATCATACATAAATGACATCTTGCCATTGATTTGCTGTCTTATTTGTCTGGCTAATTCAACATCACTAACGGTATCAAATTCCAAGCAGATATTTTTTATTACATAAGATGCATCAGCATCACTGCTTTTGATAACTTTGTTATAATCGTTAAACGTTAATTCATATTCTAACCTATCACCAAGCCCCGCTTGATAAAATGGCATATGACTTTCTAACATTTCAAAGTCCAGTGGAATACAAAATCTATTTCCATAAGCTGCTGCTATAGCTTCATCTTTAGTGTCTGAGGAAGCATCTCCCGCGCTAACTCTATGTTTTAGCATGTTTGGTTTACCAATACCTTGGTAAGCTATGTTTTGTCGTTCGCTAGGGCTTTTCCATAAGTCTACATAACAATGATATATATCACTGTCATCTATTGACATGACTTCATTGCCACTTATTCTTATTGTCATTTTTTTCACAATTGTTCTACCCAGATTTTGAAATAGAGTAGCGTTGGCGTCTGTTCTGCTTTTAAGTTCTATTTCAAAGGCAAGACGAGCAGTACTTGGAACTATCACATCATTAGTACTTAGATTGGGAAATCTCACAAGCAGTTGCTGGTTTTGGTCTATTGTTGATGGATTATTAGTTATTACTACACTTGTGCGGATGCCTTTGGCACCATGAGGTTCTCTTAGTTTTCTATGAGGGCTGAGTTTGTTTCCGTAAGCCGACATTGTTTTTATTTTTTAAATATATTTTTTAAAATTAAATAAAATAAACAATGGCTGAAGGAGGATTTGAATATGACAATCCTACGTACGATCCAGATGATTATGATGAATTATTTGATGATGATTTACCAATGGTGCCTGATGAGCCGGTTCGAAGAAGTCTTCTTAATCAAAGCGATCATATTGCTGAACTTAGGGGAGAGCTGGCAGAATCCACACTTGAAATATACAAGAAAAATCTTGTAAAATCCTTTTATAATGAAATAGGAAAACGATATAAGATGGCACCGGACAAAATGGATTATGACCAGTTTAAAGTATCAGATGATGGTAAAACATTATACTGGATTGTTGGTGATAAAGAAATAGGAATAACTGCCAGGCAAGGCTCTTTTACATTTCTTGCTCTTGGTTCTTTGGCAAATGAATATAACAGGATTATTGGCTCTGGGGGAACAAGGGCGGTAAGACAGTTTTTAAATTTACCGGAGTATGACAGTAAAACAAAAGTATCACAAAATTTTAGACAAGTATTGGAGAGCACAATAAACGATTTACCAGATAATGTGGATGCTATCCCATTACAAGATATTTCAAATATTATGGATAACATAGAGACATCATTGTATGACTGGGATGTGATAGAGCGTCCTGATGTTTCAACACAAACAAATATAGACAAGCGTGAAATGGATGGAATAGTAAAAGCGATGACAACTGTCAAGGAAGAACTTACCAATAACGTAGCAAAACTCACACAACTTGATAAAGACATAACAAGAGAAAAACAAAAGTTAGAACAAGCTAAGACTGATAATGATGAATTCCAGATAAAAAGAATTAGCGATCGCATCAAAGACCTTGAAAATGAAAGAGGTGCAAGAATGGATGTCATTAATGAAAACAGAGAAGCTTTTCGTAACCAAGTAAGCAGAATAAAAGAGACAATAAACAAAATGTTAAACGAGGATACAACACTTGGTGAGAGGATCAAAACCTTGTTTAGGGAGCAAGGTATTACTATTGTTAGTATTTTAACTGCATTTGGTATGATTCTTGGGGTGATGATTAATTCTATTATTCCCACATCAAGTGCTGCGTCAACTCCAACTCCAACTCCAACCCCAAAGCCTGATCCATCAAGTGTAAAAGATTGGATAAAAAAACAACTATTTAATCTTGGTAAACTTCTTGCCAACCTAGCTGGTAAAGCTGCTGCAGCACTTCCAGGAGTTATTGGTGCAATAGTATCATGGCTTTTATCTGCAACAGGTTTTGTTATTAATTGGCTTGGTAACAATCTATGGGCTTTGCTTGTGTTTGTTTCCGGTTTGTTGTATGTGGCAGCTAAAGAGTGGTTTAGTAAATCTCGTAAATAAATAATGCAGCAAGACCTATTACTATGGTACCAACAATTGTAGTTGTTTTGTTATCTTCGTGTTCAATCGCTATTTTTTGTATTTCTGATGGGTTATGTTCCACAGTTTTATGTATCGATTTATCAAAGTCAGAATGTTCCGGTAAAATTTCTTTGTTGTGGTGCCTTGAAAAGGTTGAATATTTTTTGGTGGCACTGGTTTTACATTTACATCATTGTTCAATCCTAATGCTTGTGCATCGGTTGCTATTACAATTTCATTATTGTAGTCTTGTATTGTTCCAATTCTTAATTCCATGTCGCTCGGAGACATATACAATCCACTTCCGTAGACAAAATTGACTTTACTTCTTGCATATTTTAAGGTGTTTTCATATCTTGAAATTTGACTGGGCAAGTCAATGGGGCTATTTATTGCGTCCTCTACATTTGCTAAAAACTGTTTCTGTGCATCAAATGCTGTTCCAGTTCCAAGTATATCAGTTCTTGTTTGTGATTGTGAACCAAGAATTGCCCAGCAGTATGTTCTTATGCTGTCATTGATTCTTTCTACTCCAGCTCTTGTAAATCCAGATGAACAATCTAGTATAAAAGTAGACCAACTATTGTCAGCTTCAAATCCTTGCGCAATGTAATCAATATGATATGTTTTATCACTCTCATAGACTGTAAAACTCATCGTTTTGTTGTCGTATGCAGTATTTACCAAAGGATGATAACCAATATTTGTCCAGTAATTGTAAATTGTTCCTAAACCATTATTATAGCTTTGTTTCTGTCTCCAGTCTGAATTTAAGTCAACGTTAAACTCTTTGCATATTCTCTCGTATGCGTTTCGGTTATATGTGTTACTAAATGCATTCCAATTTGAGTCTTGCGGCATTGCTACACTCATTTCAAATAGTATTCTTCTGACTTGGTAATAGACATGAAATCGAAATAACGAACCAACCAGAGTATCAGCTTTTAGATAATTGTTGAAATCAATACCACATCCAGTGGTCGCACACCAAATAGCAAAATTCAACTGATTCTGCCAAAATAACATCCAATCTGTTCCCCAACGTTGGACTATAGCATCTGATTTGACGTATGAAAGTTTGTATTTTTCAAAGACATTTGGAAATGATGCTTTAAAGTCTTTACCGTCTGATGTAATGACTATGTTTTGATTTATTATATCTATCACTTTCTTGCTAAAAGTATTTAAATAGTGAGCATCTGGGTTATATTTGAATTCTTCAGAAATCATTTTTATTTGTGTTTTTATATATATATATTAAAAAAATAATGTTTCATACAATTTCAAACATAGACAACTCTATTAATTTACAACAGTATATCGATAATAGAGATGGAACCAAGCGCGTCGGATTAAACAGTTTTACATACACTATCGGTTGGCGAAATATTATTAATGAAACCATAAAAACACGAAACCCAGATAAAATAGAACATGTACTAGGTGGACTTTATAACTTTCAAGACTTGGTAGAAAAATTTAAAAAGCTAAATGAAAATATTATCCTGGACAGGATTGTCCAAATTGGTGCAGCCATTATACATACGCCAATAGAGACACGAATGTCAAGCGGTCTTTCAAAAATGTTGGGATTCAAGGACAGAAAATGGTTAACAGGTACTAATATGGGAGATTACCCAAATAATTTAGCTCCTTATAAACAGCTATATGTTCATCTGGAACAAGTTAATACGAGTAGTAATTATTTCAATGGTAAGACAAGCACTATTATAGGTGTTGTACCTGTAGTAGATAAGCAGTTTGGAGATATAGTATATACAAGTTTTTATCCTGAATATCACTGTCTTATGAATGGTGCAATTACTGAATTGAAAATAGAAGTTAGAGATGAGTATGGCAACAAGATACTTAATCGCGGTTTGCCTATGAGTTGTGTTTTAGAAATTATTTAAAAAATATATTTTTATAAAAAAAAACAATGAGTATATATGGACCAACAAGACCTAAAAAAACAGAAGATTTGGAGGCTTTAATAAATGATGTTCAAAATTTATATAGACGTATTGTGCCTTTTGTTAACCAGTTTAATCATTTGAAAAATAGAGTTGATAATCTTAAATATGGGATTATAACAATATTTGCAGAGGCTAAGGGCCCACTTGTGTCAAACAGAATACTCTCATTTGGTAATGGTGGAGCAGAACAAAATGTGGGGCATGTAATGACACGCCGTGGACGGATTATGGGAATAGGTTTAGCATGTGAACGATTAGTTGGTGACGTATCTGTAATAGTTTCTGTCAATGGTGTTGAACAACCAAATTATGGTATAACGCTTCACATCATTCCACGCAATCATGATAACTTTGACGAACCTTTAGAAATTGGTGCTGGTTCTGTTGTTAACTTTGTATGCAAGATTGCCAACGCTACCGCTGTAAATACGGTGGCATCATTATTAATTGAATTAATTTAATTTTTTATTTATTAATAAAAAATGCCGAAGCAACCAACGGCACCAAGTATATATCCTGATTTGTCAGTGGAAAATTCAGTGGAAAACGGACAAAATTATAGATTACAAAAGATTTCAGAGATTGAAAAAAAGTTAATTACAGAACGAGATATACGTCAGTCACTTTATAAAAAATATAAACGCGGTATTAATATTACAGATGGAATTGACACTACCTTAATATCTGCAGGTGTTATTATGGCTGGGATTGGATTTGCTATTCCAGTTTTGTTACCTTTGGAAATAGCAGCAATAATATGTGGAGCTACAGGTGTTTGTGTTAATTTTATCAGACGCAAGCTTAATGCAAAAGCTCAAAAACATCATGAAATAAAAACTTTGGCAGAGGCTAAGTTAAATAGTATAAAGCAGTTAATATCAAAAGCGTTGAGTGAAGCACAAATATCTGATCAAGAGTTTAAGATGATTTTAGATGAGTTAGATAAATATTATAGTTTAAAAGAAGACACCAAACAAAAAAAGGCTAAAATAAGTGAAGCTCAAAAAAAAGAACTAGTGGAACAGGGAAGAAAAGAAGCAATGGCAACATTACAAAAAAGTCTAAAAAGTGTGTAATAAATTGTTTTAGTAATGTGTATGAGTACGATCCACCACCTTTGTATTCAAGGTCGGAAAATTGTTAATTTATATGTAATTTTAATAACAAATCAACAAATTTGTTTTGTATTAAAGAAACATTTTATAATTTTGATAACTTATAAAAAAAAATAAACTTGCAATCTTCACTACCCCTATTTTAAAAAAGTTTTATAAATCAAGTAAAATCACCATTTTATAGTGATTTATTATATATGTGTTTATTTTGGGGTCGTTCTGCTGCAATTCGAGGTAAAAAAAAAATTACAACAGAAACCCCAATTTACATATATATAAAATGAGATTAGACTCTATGAATTGGCATGTTACAGACGTAGCATAGTCATGATCAGATGGTTGAGTGGGTTTATGTTTAGGTTGTTTTGTTCCATCTCTTTGTTTAGCATAGATATGAGCAGTGTTCTCTTTTAAACCAGCACAATGTTTCCTAGAAATTGTGTCTGCAATCTACTTAATGTTTTCTTTTCCTAAGAATAAAAGAAAAAAAGATATTTATTCAAATGCAATTGTACATAAATGAAAGGTTGGTAAGAGCAAATAGATATCAATAGCGTGTTATATAATACACAGGACAAATATCTAGGTGTAAAATGTACATGCTTTGCATATATGCTACATATGTATCGGTATTCCATTTGAAAGGCATACACATATGTAATACATATGAAACTACATGTTTACTAAATAACATTAAAACATAAACAGGTTATTTAACCATTTTCTACAAAATTCTACAAATTGTATGTGTTTTTGCTACAAAATAACATGTTTCAATACAACATACCGTTTGTATACTTTTCATATATGCCATAGGTGTTATGATTGTTATGTGAAAAAATATGTGTAAAAGTTCATACAAAAGTGCATGAACAAAACTTATTTAATGTCAAGCCTCATGGGTTTTATTCTACAATGGTTTATTAATCATCTGTTCCCATGTTAAAGCTACACAGTCTCTATATCAATCGATTTTTTCTTTACACTAACTAATATATTAACTACCATTTATTGTTACAAATGATACAATATACCAATAAATATCCGTGGTCTATTGGTTCAATGTACATGCTTAAAAAAATAAAAAAGCTTAAGGTCTATGGTTCAACTCAATTTCTGAGCAACAATCTGTTTTATCTAAATAAAAATGTGACATTTTACACATTAATTTCGTAAAATAAAGTTGGTTGAGCTTTAAGGTTAGGAGTACAGTAAATTATGACTTTTCTGGCAAATAATGCAAGGAATATAATTGTCTATGTATATTAATCATCTTTTTGCACTTATTATCAAACAGTTAAGTATACCAATTGCATGTCAGATATTTTGTACTCAAAAGATTGTTGGATACTAAATCAGTTTGACACTGCCGTAAAACTCTTTCTGTTCTGTGATTTGTCAACTGTTTGTAATTGTTAGTCTTACCATTTTTGTCTCTTCAATTTTAAATTGATGAATTTTAATGATGTTAATATATGAAAATCTACTGTTTGATTTTAGATCATGGCGGGGATTTCTTTATTTACACTGTCCTGTTTTAATGGGATGACAGTAGGGTAAGTGTGAAGTTTGGTGCACCCTAAAACCGGTTTAAACCCCCAGTGGCCTACTTTACCACTGACCGTTTCAAGGCGGTAGCCCTATTGTCAACCCTTTTATGTTTTTGATGTCGTTTGCATTTATTATTGCTTTTGCCTTCTTGTGTGTCTGTTTGCGTGTTTGTTCCTGTGTTTTGTGGTTGACTGTCCTCCTTGAATGCTACTTTCCCTGTCCGATCTTTTTATATTTCGTATGCACATTGATTTCTTAAATTTGTTTTGAAGTCTATTTAATGACATTATATTGCATTGAAGAAAATAGTCTATGGGTCAAGCTTAATCAGTTACATGTATATGTTATTATTAAACCTGTTGAAAAAATAGAGTATTGAGATCTTCACGAAAAGTAAATTACAAAATAAGTCCACTTGTGTTCTTGTATTCACTATGACCACTTTTTACCAGTAGAGCACCCACAGACTCTGTTGGGTATCACGTTTCATATTTTTCAAAATATTAAGATGTTAGACTAAAACAGTGGAATCAGAAGTTCACAATACTTGCGCTAAAATTATCCATACACAAGTAATGCATTTGATGTTTCCTAACAAACTGCAAATAATTTGTTAATTTACTCTATAAATGTCAGATATGCTGTGTCATAGACCTAATAACAAATAGATAGGACACTGTGAAATTTATCTATATTTAACGTGGCACAGTGCGGAAATTTGAACAAATATTGCCTGACTTTAAACCCATATATCATGAAGAGTTGTATTCATAAACATTTCATTCATACAAAACCCTATCACAAATTTATTTGTCTTTCCAACGTTACTTTCCTTTCTTTAACATTTTAAGCAGAAAAATAGTTTCAACACAACTTTTACATTATCATTCTCTAGATTTTTATGAGGATCAAACTTTATGTTTTAAATTTAAACAGTCTAATAAAATCAATATTTGAAAGAGGAGTTAGAAGAAAACTGTAAGGTGCCACGTGATATTTTGGCTAATTCACTGTGTCAGATAAGAAGTGTCCAAGCTGTGTATAGTGAAAATGTTAAAAGGGACAGAAGGCAATCTTGAAGGGTTTGAAATCCATGTCTTGATTTATTTTCCAGTGTCACGTTACTTTTAGCTTGGTTGATTTAATCAATCATATTTACTCATTCACTTTATCGTCTATTCTACTATAAGTGTTCATTTATTAGTGGTGCAATAACATCAACATTTAATACTATTTAAAAACAATTTCCTTAATTATTATTCCTACGATTAATACTAATGATTGAACAAATGCAAGTTAAACCTAAAAACTAACGGGACGCCGTTTATTTATTTTTTATTTCTTTCTTTTTTGCTTTCTTTCTTTTTTATTTTTTTTTTCATAAGAAGCCTTGATCCATGGGTTCGGCGGAGGGATATTAATTTGGCGTTGTCTTTCGTTCCGTCCTTTCATCCTTCCGTCCGTCCAAAAATGCAATAAAAACATGTGTGATGCTATTTTTTCATTTGGTTTTCCATGAAGACTTAAAGCATCAAATTAGATATTTTCAATGTTGGCAAAACCTCTTAAAATGTACTGCAGAGTATATATATTCGAATTAGTGGCATGCACCTGGGCCTCCCTAGCGTAATATAGTGTTCTAGCTACGCCCCTTCATTCTCTGGTGATATAGACCGCATTTCTAAAAATAAACAGAAATGTGTTTCTCATGAGGCCCATGAGGCCCATTTGTGGGAGTGGGGTCCTATATGACATGGAAAAAATAATATTTGCCTCAAATGGAAGAAAGTGTTTTTAATATATCGCGAAAATAATTTGCATATATGAAAAACGGCATGGAAAATTAAAAACGTCCATATATTCACGACGACGCCCACAAAATGGTCCATGTGGCATTTATAGAAAACCCCTAACAGACCCTCATCTCATTGTTCTTTTAGCTGTGCGCACGTTTGAACGCGGCAGGATCGATGTGAAAAGTATTATTATATATAGTGTATGTATCATAGTCAGCCCCAAGAAGAATCCCTTTTTGAATCGGCGTTATGTCTGGAGCCCTTAAAACTGTTAAATTAATAAGTGTGTGACCGACCCCATGAGAGTCGACCAAAGTATCTGAATTACGTGCCAAATACGTTTAAACATAGCACACGGGAGTTTATTCAACCTCATATCCGGTGTTATGTTATTGGGTATCAGGCTCGCAGCGCGGCCTGTTTTCAAGTTACTCCTGCGCGCCGATTGGGGGAGGGTACGACCCCCGCATGACATGGGAGTTTAGGGGCCTCCCCCGGTCTTTTGTCATCTTGTAATCTTGTATTTTACACCCTAACCCTACTATCCCTCTGATTTGTATTGCATTTTTCCACTTCTTTTGTTTTTTCAATTTTATTTTTCCTTGTTACTCCCGGCAGTAAGGGATTATGCCACGCTACTCCCCCTGGGTGTGCTGTATTCTGGTTATTATTAGCTGCGTGTTTGTGTATGTGAGGGCCCAACTGCTATGGCAGGTCTGAAGGATGGGCCTCGGGAAAATGAGGGATATGAGTACTGCCCTGCTTGATGCCTGGCATGGTACCGTATTTATACTTAAGATGCATGTGGAGTTTTACGGGACAAAGGTTCTTGTATTTAAAGGTCTTAGTGCACAGGATAATGAGGGATACGCGTACTGTCATGCTTGATGCCTGGCATGGTACCGTATTTATACTTAAGGGTCGTGGTCGTGGGTGTCGGGTTCTTACCGTCAGTAGGTATGTCTCTTCATGCAGTTGCCAATTATAGTTTCAGAAATTCCAGGCAAACACCCATACTAAAATTGAAAAAGGAATAGTTCACGAGGTCAAAACATCTCTCGTATCATACATTTAGTATGTACGAAATCGAGATATACATGTCAAGGAATGCTTCTAAAGACTCCGAACTAATGCACCGATCAATGTTTCCCACCATCGGTCGGGGCCTGGAGGGGTTGGGGGCGGGGCTGACCCGGGGGATAAGTAATCACGGAAGACACTGTTCAGACAGAACATGGTCATATGTGAACATGGTCCATATGTGAAATGTGTCTAATTTCCAGTGGCGAAGTTTCCTATAGGCACTTTAGGCACGCGCCTACATTTTTTCACAGAAAATTGCTTCAGATATACGCCAAATACGCCAAATGCCACCAAATTGCGTCTCCAGATGTTTTTCCAGGGGAGCATAGCCCCGGACCCCACTAGCCAATGTGTGCCTACACTTTTATTTTACTCAAGATACGCCCCTGATTTCTCTTTGTCAGCCCGCCGGTGGGGGTGGGTGTGTGTGGACATTGTTATGTGCATTAAATATTCAATGCGAGATAAATGACCAGACCACATCTTATCAAAAACGGATTATCAAGAAAAAATATATTATCAGATATATTTAGATCCAATAGTATTAACTAAAAAAGTCTAGACCTTTCATTTTATTTACTTGTAAATATATTAAATTATTTCTCATTATTAAAATGCAACGTTATAATTTATTATATTCAGGATGTGTCATTTTTTTATAATTATTTTTCTCTTTGTTCCCAATACACCACTTACAACACCTCAATTAAAATAGCATTGACGTCACCACTTCATGACGTATCTTTACAAGAACATCGGCATAAAGGTGATGTTTGTCACTTTAATCTAATGTTGTAGGAAAACAGGATTTAAAAAAAGGAAAACAAAGGATATTTAAAAAAAATGGTCGTTGATGCCCATAAAAATGGATATTACAATTTGTAGGCATAATTATTCTTTGGCTTATGTTTTATATTAATTAAGAGTGTTTATTTTTAGATGTATTCTGATCTTGATGCACTCTAGTACTGAGCGAGGGAGTTGATGTGACAGTAAAAGTGGATATGCACATCAGTCTACGACAGAATATTTGTGATAGAACTGGGTAATTCACTAATTGCCCATAAATGATCAAGCTTTCCATCTTCAATATCAGTTATCAGCTGATTCTGGTTCGATAAGGTACTAAACAACTGTCTATTTATGGCGGTTTTAGGGAAATTCTTTTTCCTCTTTGGCGTTGAGGCACCCGGCGAGGTTGTTGAGGCACCCGGCGAGGTTGTTGAGGCATCCTCTTTCCATTGTTACAACCACGTTGGCATTCATTGTAGAGTTGTTTACACTTCTGATCCCAATGCTCTAATATTCTATAGCAATTCTTGCACAAAATACCTCTTTCTATCGCGACGCCACCATATTATTTTTAAAAGTTCAAATAATTCTCTCTCTTTGTGTCCGACTGTACCGACTTTTCTTAACTGGACTTTATCTCTACCGCACTTAAAACATTTATTGTGATACGACTTTGTGGGCGTTTTTAGCATCCTCTGTTTACATTGCCACTTGTTCTTTCCGGTATTCCATGCGCGTATCTAAATGCGCAGTAAACATGCGTCAACTAGATGCGCAAAGAAAACAGACAGTTTTTTTGATAAAATGGCGTCGCCCCGTACCTGCCTATAAATCTGAAAGAGTTTGAGTCAGGCGACCAGTCTATCATCTGGTAAATATTGTCGCCTTAGTTGGAAAAAAAAAAGCGTCCAATAGATAACCTTTATCACACATTCGTTTCAAAACATTCTGATGACATATTGATGCCCTTTTGTCATTTTTGTAAGACATTTGGTAGTATAATTTCGTATATATTGGTTTAAATATTGTACGCTTTAAAGGGATCTTACGCAGTGTCATTATAGATAACGTTAGTTGTGTATAAGATGGCTTTATGAGTGACACTGTGCATTTGTGTTTCATGTAAACGTGGTAAACGTGATCTCTTTTTATTAAAAAAATACATGTAGCATAATTCAGTAATGATATCTATTATCTTCTAAGCCAGTACTGACAAATGAAACAGATATCTTGGAGGATAGTAAACCGATGGTTGATACAATTATTTATGTGCGAAAAGTAGTGTGTCTAAACGATGTGTATTTACAAAACATGTATATATGACTCTGAGATGTAACTTACAGCATATGGCTCTGCTTTTGCACGATTATTTTACCTATACAAATTCAATATTCTCTAATTCATAGCATATATCCTTAAAACTCGCAAGATTGGAGTACAATTTAAAAATATTGGTAAACCAGCATACAATAATATATATATTTATCAAAGTGTGCAGCAAAGCTTTCAATCATTATGTGCATAATTAAAGTGTTGTTTTAGATGCCACCTGCCTTAAAAAAAAGGCAGACACGAGGTGTTCTGCCTTTATCATTGTTTTTGTTGGCAAACATGGTTGCAGCTAGGTAAAAGTTAGCTAAAAAAGTACTGTTTATGTATAATGTATATTAAAATGAGTGTGCTTTATATATGTATTGTATGCATGTATATGTATACGCGCATGCATATGGGTATATGCATATATATATATATATATGTGGATGTGTTAATATGTGTGTATGTATGTGTGCGTGAACGAATGCAAACAAATAAACTACTGGTCGGATAACGTGCTGTGTATATCGGTTACCCATCTTTTTAAAAAAAAAATATTTTTTTACAAATATTGTATGAGTTCTAGTTAATTATGATGGTGCATACTTTTTTTTTACAGGCATGCAGTATTGTATGAATGAAATGGAAAAGATATCTTGTTGGATAGTACACAGTTGGGTATATTATAGTATACTATAGATAAAGTAAATTTTTAGGCATAATAATACAGCCTTGATAAAAAATATAAATGCATTCACCTTGTGCCAAAAGTGGCATAATCATACTTGCACATGAATGTGCAAACTGATACCGCTATAAATATAGCACCTACGACCTTCTTTTTTACTTCTATCGAATAAAATAACTTAATATGTCACGCCCTGGAATCGCACCGCCAGCATGAGGTGTTCTGCCTTTAAACTGCTTCTGTGGCAAACATGGTTGCAGCTATGTACATGGGATGTACAATGCATACACTTTTGTGTTCGATTTTGAATGTAAAAGATTGATAAAAAAAAAGGTAGTTATGTATAATATATATATATATATATGTGAGTGTGCATTATGTACGTATTGTATGCATGTACATTTATAAGTGCGTGTAAATGGGTATATGCATATATATATGTGGATATGTTACTATTTGTGTATGTATGTGTGAGAGAACGCATGCAAACAATGAAACTACTAGTCGGATGGCGTGCTGTGTATATCGGTTACCCATTTAAAAAAGAAAATTGCGATATATTGTATGAATTCTAGTCAATCATGATGGTATATATTTTTTTACTTTTTACAGGCATGCAGTATTGTATGAATTAAATGCAAAATATATCTTGGTGGATAGTACACAGTTGTATATTAAGATGAAGTAAGTTTTTCGACTTTGTGCCAAAAGTGGTTATAACAATTTCTATTAGGAGTGGTTTGCTATTCAAAATGTAGGGCATCATGTTCTTTCATAATGATACCTAAAAAATGAATAATAATATTTTGATTGTTTTACCATAAATATATATGTATTACTATGTATTGTCTCATGTCGCATTAATGCAACCTTCCTAAAACACATACATGAGTCACCAAGTGATTAAGTGTTGACATACTAGCAATCTTTTTGATAATTACACGATAAAGGTACTTAAAAACTAACTGCATAAGTCTAATTTTATTTTTTCCAGAATGAGAAATTTAAGAATCTGTATATTGTCCATTTGTTCTTTTACTTGTACAGATTGTAGATTTAAGTATTTAAATTAAGGGTGGCCACTGCTGAGGTTTTGGATTTTTGCACTTCCGGAAATTTACATTTGTTATATTTCAAAAATTATAATAAAACTGGAAAAAATAATTATACAGTAACAAACTTATGCCCAATAGGGATATTTTAGTGCAAAAAAAAAGAAAATTGTTTAGATTTTTTTTGACCTCACATTTTGTGCCCAAAATTGACAATTTTTAACATAAGCCGAAATGGGGGGTAGGAAAACAAAAGATGGTATTTCTCAAAAACCTTTTAAGATATTCACTTAATTTAAACTTTATTACAAAGACATGTGTTAGGATATACAGAGACAGCAATAAAAAGTATTGTTCCTATTATTTGTTACAGACCTATGCCGTTATATTTCAGAGCTCGTCGAAATCTAAAAAAGCACATTTTTTTCTCAGTTTTTATTGAATATCTTTCTTATATGCACACCGACCCCCAATTTTTATTTTTTCATTCTAAAACTCAGGTCTTGTATATATTGTAGACAAAATATCTCAAAAAGTTTACTGTTCCTTTATCATGAAAAATTGATTGATCACAAATTTATAAATGCAATTTATAGTAAACTGGTAAGGGTAATGACAAGGGATGTAATAATTTTTCAGATGGTGATAAAAATACCACAACCCTTAATTTTTCGTCCTTAAGTATGAACTATTACATTAAAAAAGACGGAAAATCGACACCTGTTCTGCAAACCACACTACACACATATAAGTTGCCATACACAATTTGCAGCTGATTCAGAATTTAAAACCACACTGTGAGAGTGTATTACTAAAGATTAATTTTGCGAAAAAGTTAAATCACCGACCCATCATTATTTTTCCAGAAACTAACTAGTTATATATTTTAGTCTTCATAAAAAACAGGGAAATTAAAAATTCTTACTGTTCTGATATTCAACAGAGGGCACCCTTAAAAAAGATGATTTCTGATGTTTGATGGATAACTCTTTTTTTCATTGTATCTAGATCTTTATCATTTTTCCTTTTTGCGTGTATTTTATTGCTTTTTCTGATTCTTCAGTGGGACCGGGACATAGGGAACAAAGTTTTATTATTTTTCAGACTGATTATGCGTTTTATTTTCTCTATCAAGGTGTTGCACAGCATATTGTATGAGTCAGAAAGCAATTGACAAAAGAACAGTCTTCTTAAATTATGTCTGAAAAGGTAACATTTATGTCCATGAAGGTGATAGAAACAAACGTAAAAGAAAAGTCCTTCTCAGTATATTTCTTACAGGACACACATTTTGTAAATAAAGATGAAAATTATATACGTGCAGAATGCGGATATGAATGTTCCTTTAATAATTTTAATAGTCAATGTAGTGGGGTTGCAATTTTATTTAATAACAGTTTTGAATACAAATGGTAACAGGCTTATTTTAGATGTTACAATTAATGGAAAAAATATGACTTTAATAAATATTTATGGTCCAAATAAAGATACACCAGATTTCTATATGGACATTAAACAAGATATCGATAGATATGGAAATGAAACTGTTCTAGCAGGAGATTTTAATCTGGTCTTACATCCTCAAGTCGATACTAATAACTATGTTAATATAAATAATCCGAAAGCTAGAGAAAGTGTTAAAACCATTATCGATGACTGTAGCTTGATTGACTGCGGGAGAGAATTAAATTGTGATAAAAAGGGGTTCACATGGAGACGTCCAGATACAAATAAAATGGCTAGACTAGATTTTATTTTAATATCTGAACATTTATTTACCGACATTGAAGATAGTACCATTTTATCTGGGTATCGAACCGACCATTCAATAATAACTATATCATTTGTATCTGGAAAGTTTATAAACGGGAGATCTTACTGGAAATTTAACAACTCGCTCCTTAAAGAAACTACTTAATATGTAGATGAAATTAAAAAATTGATCGAAAATCAATGTGCAGCACAGAATCAAAATTTAAGTTTACAAATTAAAAACATTCCTTGTCAAGATTTAATATTGGACATTGATGACCAACTCTTTCTTGAAACATTATTAATGGAGATTAGAGGAAAAACAATATCCTACTCGTCATTTCTTAAAAAACAAGAAGATAAAGCTGAAGCAAAACTATTACGAGAAATAGAGATATTGGAAAAACAATTAGATATTGATTTAATAAGCTAAGAAAGCAAAAGGAAACGTTTGTTTGAATTGCGACAAATAAAGCTGGATGGACTTAAGATAAGGTCAAAACCCAAATGGTTAGATGAAGGGGAGAAAGTAACTAATAATGTTTGTAATTTAGAAAACAGGAATTTTGTAAGTAAATGTTTACCTTCCCTTATTTCAAATGACGGAAATATTTTAAAAAATCAAGATTCTATTTTAAAAGAAACTAGAAACTTCTTTTATCACTCCTTTTATTCACACAAACCAGTAAAAAATATATATTTAAATGAATTGTTTAGAGATTTTCCTATACCCAAGCTGACTAGAGAGCAACGAAAACATTTAAAAGCCCAGTAGAATTACATGAACTATTATTTTGTTTAAAAAAGGGAAAAAGTCTTAAGAGCCCGGCTCGAGTGGTTATACCATGGAATTTTATAAGTTTTTCTGGATAGATATAGGAATTTTCCTCTCGATATCTATTAACCATGGTTTATTGAAAGTTAAATTATCAGTCACTCAAAAGGAGGGCATTATAACATGTATACCAAAGACAAACAAAGATAGATATTATTTAAAAAACTGGAGACCAATATCTTTATTAAACTGTTCTTATAAATTATCATCAGCATGCATTGCACAGTTTTTAAAACAAGTATTACCTTTGCTTATAAATGATGATCAGACTGGCCTTTTTGCGGGGAGATATATAGGTGAAAATACACGTTCCACTTATAATTTGTTCTATTACACTGAGAATCAAAGTACCGAAGGTACTGAGAGCGTGGTGAACTATGAGTTGTGCATCCATGTAATGGAAGGTTTCTTTCCAACCACGCATGACATTGATGGACTGAAAATGTGTCAACTCTTCTTAATAATAATACATCATTGCTTGTAATAATACATCAATGCATTGTTTAATGTATCTGGAAGTAAGAACAAGATAAGGTAAGGTATATACAGGAATAAAGAAGGGAACAAAAGGAATGATTGGTTATAATGAAAATTAATCTCCGAAACGCTTCATCATATCTGAACCATATCTTCACAGGTGTTAAAGTGTATCAAAAAACATCACCTGTCATCGCTATGAATATAGCGTCAAAAAGGCCAAGACAGCTAATTTTGCCATTTCAAGAGGGGGCTGTAATTCATAGACCCTTTGACCAACATAGCTGAATTAAAATAGGAAACAACCTTGCATTTATATCGACCTGCTATGCAAGTATGATTAAAATCAAATGAACACGAGTGTAGTCTGAAAGACAGCCATATCCCCCACTGCACACAGATTTATAATTTACAAATTTAAACATGGAATGTCACTTTAAAGTGACAAATTCTCCCTGAAGTTTTCTTGTTCCAAAAAGTGTGACCTTCAACTAAAAGAACATATTTTTTACAAACAAATTGTAGTAGAGACATACAGACTACACATATACAAAACATAACTTATAAATATTTGTGCTCATTTGATTTTATTCTCACAACTCGGAGTATCCCTGGTCTCGGGATACCGTTGTAATGTATTCTCACAACTCGGAATACCACTGGTCTCGGGATACCGTTATAGTTCATTCTCACAACTCGGAGTACCACTGTTCTCGGGGTACCGTTGTGATTTAATCTCACAAGTCGGAGTGAACATGATGTTCATACACAATTATTTCGTTGTTATATGTTTCGACCATGTATGTGAACATGATGTGAAGGCCCGGGCCATTGGGCCTAATAGGTAGATACGCTACTGAGAATTTCACGATTCATACCCCATAATTGTAATTTTTACGTGAATTTTTTTTTAAGTCGACAAATTGTTTGTTGACAATAATCACCAAAGTCACGGTAAATTCCGTTTACTACCTTAGGCCTAAACAAGAAAGTGTTTTGTTTCCTGTCATCCAACCGAATCGCCGTTTTTACCCCCGACACAACAACTTTTTACCCATTCATTTTTTTGTTGCTTTGATTTTGTTTTTAAACATATTTGTATTTTTGCCTTAACAGAATATAATTCAATCAGTTGTGCAAAATTGAAATAAAAGGTAACATGTTTGTGTTTAGATCTACTCTTATTTGTGTAATGTATATCTCTCAATGCTACAGTCATACGTTCGAGTTCCGCTTGTTCCTACGTTTGCACATTGAAGAATGTTTGACAGCTACTTACTAACGCGCGGCTGGACTGTGGTTCTACGAGTTTGTTTTAAAACAGATGATGTCTACTTCTACCAAACTGACGCATAGATAAAAGTCGTAAAAATCTTTTAAAAAATCCCCCACTCTCCACACACACACACACACACACACACACACACACAATTTGTCTTAAAGGGAGTACACCAGGCTTTTTATAGGGGTCTGGGGTCCGATTTAAAATTGACAATTATTAATATTTTTTATTCTACATGACCAAAACATAATGAGCCTACAAAATCTTTTATTTGCAAAGAAATTCATTCTGCAAAGTAATACGTGCTATCCTAGGGGACGCACCAGGGTTAATTTCAGAATATTACGTGCGATTCCACCCTAGCTATATGGTGTTTTAGCTTCAAATTTTCATTGAAAGTGTTTTATATCGTGAACTGGAACAATTTTATAATTTAAGATGTTTCTAGAAAAATCCTGATGTACCCCTTTTAAGACCATAGGGCATGAATTAAACAAACTTGTTTACATAAAAAAATATAATTAGAATACAAAATTGGGTCCTGCTCAGATTCGAACCCATTCCTCTCGCTTTATAATTTTCTGGGACTGCCGCTCTCCCGAGTGAGCTAACAATCCTTTACAAATTTCAATGTACTAAAATAGTACTTATTCTAAAACCGGAGTGTCCGAATAGACCCGGTCTAAAAATAGTCACTCGGGATCAAATGACGTCATATATAACCAGTCAGATCTTGCATTCGGTCTCGCCGACACGGTTGACACAAGTATTCAGGATTATTTTACTACCGAATCAGTCATTTTAACTTCAGAGCAAGGGAGGTAAAAACTTAAGAATATTACACAGCGTACTACAAAGTAAACTAAAAATCTTATTTCGGAGAAAGGGCAGCAACAACTTTTTACAAAAGATAGCAGCTTATGCGATAACCATTACTGACCAAACCTATTAAATATTATATGAAGACTATAAACATGATAAAGGCCATGTATATTTCTTAAATATATAAATCCATGAAAGATGGAAGATATGCGTTTGATGGTGTTGCAAGAGAAATAAATTATAAAATTAGCTGGTTACAAATCTCAATACACTATCCTAGGAGAATAATGAACATATTTTACGCAAGGTCACGTGATGATCACGTGATGATGATGATTGATATATTTATAGAACGCACAGCAAAACGATGGAACAATAGATGAAATAGCTATATAAACAATATATAACTTAAACAATGTATCGAGGAAATTATTTGAAATTTCTAAATGACATTACCTTATTTATATCCGCACTACAAAAGAAGTAAAACCTGTTAAAATATGGGTCTTCTTTTTCAGGCAATGCGTCGATTCATCAGTGAGGCTGTAGTTAGGATTCGTGAATAAACATGGTAACTAAAGCTTGGTGAACAAGTTCACCATGCTAAAAATGATATACCAGAATTATTACTTTTTACAGACTTTGAAAAGGCTTTTGATACCCTCTCCTGGTCTTTTATTGATGAGGTTTTAACCTTTTTTCAGTTTGGACAAGATATAAAAAAATGGATAAATGTATTTTACACAAACATTAAATCTTGCATTTTAGTTAATGGCCATCTATCTGAGTGGTTTTTTATTCACCGAGGCTGCCAACAGGGAGATCCACTCTCCCCATTCCTTTTTTATTCTGTGTGTCAAAATAGTGGCTGTACTGGTCAGGATGAATAAAGATATTAAAGGAGTTAAAGTAGGAGATACTGAATATGTAATGTCTCAATATGCCGACGATACCTCCCTTATATTAGACGGCACCGAAAAATCCCTTAAACATGCTCTAATGGTTTTAAAATTCTACGGAGATACTTCAGGTCTTAATGTTAATGTTGATAAAACCAGAGTTATATGGTTTGAGAAAAATAAAGGTTCTAATGTAAAATTATGCACAGACACAGACCTTAATTTGGATCAGGGGGAATTTGTGATCTTAGGAATTACTATGTCAACACAAGGAGTGTGGTTGCATTACATTATGACAGAAAAATAAACGAAATTAAATCATTATTACTGTCCTGGTCAAAAAGAATACTCACACCCTTTGGAAAAATCACTGTTATAAAAAGCTTAGCTTTACCAAAGTTAAGTCACTTAATTTCATCATTACCTAATCCACCTGAGGACCAGGTCACACTGTTGCAAAATATGTGTTTTAATTTCCTCTGGAATAATCACCCAGACAAAATAAAGAGATCTGTTGTAACTCAAGATTATGATTGTAGTGGACGTAGAATGATCAATATTAAACAGTTCATATATTCTCTGAAATTAACGTGGATTAGAAGACATATGATTGGGAATAAAAAATGTATGGAAATCTTTAAACATATATACCCAATCACCACCAATATGCTATTTTTCGGTAACGACTATGTAAAAAATAACTTGCAAAAAATGTGCAATCCCTTCTGGAAGGATGTTTACACAAGTCTTAACATCCTATTATATGTTAAAAATCTATTGTCATGGAAAGAGTTCTTAACACAACCGCTATGGTACAATAATAACATTAAGATTGGAAGATCAAGTGTTTTTTATAAAAGATGGAATGATAAAGGTATTTTATTTATTAATGATATAATGGATAACAATTGTAATATTCACTCTTTTACCCTATGTATCGAAAAGTTTGCTGAACATTCACATGTTTTAGTATATGAAGGTATGACTGCAGCAATACGGGGCTACCTTCAGAAACAAAATTTTGCTCATCTTGCTATCAAGTTCGAAAATCCAGTTTGCCCATCAATAGAGTCTCCAGAAACTATTACACATTTATTTTGGGAATGTAAATATGCCAAAACATTTTGGAATATTTTAAAGATTACTTCCAATGATAATAATATAATAATCCAACCGGATCGGACTACAAAAGATATACTTTTTAGGTCTAATGAATATGATAATGTTCTAAATAAACTAATTTTAAATGCAAAATATATCATATATAAATGTAAGTTAGATGAAAGATTACCATTGTTCGGAAATTTCAAACCACAAATTAAATACATATATCGAACTGAAAACATAAATGCAATTAAAAGTTTTACATTTGATTAATTCGAAAAACCTTGGTTGACTTATAAATCCCTACTTAATAATTAGTTTTGTTTTAAATTTTAAGAGTTACACTGTGCAACACATCTATCTTGTTTCATCTATCTTGTTTCATCTATCTTGTTCCTTCTTCTTGTTGTTTTTTGTGTTGTCTTGTTTTGACAAAAGGAAAATCCCAAGAAATGTGTAATATCTGTTAAATTATGTTCCCCGCTGCTCCCACTGAATATGGAAGAGTCACACCTCCATAGAAATATCTTGTCTTTTCTTTATATATTTAATTGTGGATAACACCATTTTTGTTTCACACAAACAACTGTAGAAAAACTCAGCAGAAATTTATGTGGATCTTGTATAAAAAATGAAAATTTCATAGATGATTATGTTAGCATTGTATTTATCTACGTTAAACAATTATTTACACAAGGTATATATGCTGGGTTTTGAAAAAACACATATTTCTTTACAATTATCAATGAAGGCGTATTAAAGTAACAAAATAAATATTTGGACAATTTTGTAAATGTCAAGATTTAAAGGGACACACAGCAATCTGGTGTATTTGCAAATAAAATTACTTTGAAAGACCCACAGATGCAGAGAGCCCCTTTCATCAAAATTGTATTTTAAATCTTCTTTTGAATATTGTAAAGAAATATAAAAAACAAAAACTCTTCATTTATATAGTTTCTAATCAAGATATGCATTTTTTTTTCTTTTATATATTTTGAGAACTGTTTAAATATAATACATATTATGCATATTACATCTATATCTGTACGGTTTGTTTAGGGGTGGCCCACCCCGATCCTCACAGACCTATGACGGGGTGAATAAATGGATTACCATTAATTTGGTGATCGAAATTAAAAAAAAAAAATATCGCAATGGTAAAGTGTCTTTAAGATTGCAGTGATGGAATGTATTTAAAATCGTACTGGTGGAAGGTCTTTTAGATCGTAATGATGAAAAGGTTTTAAGATCGCAATCATGGCATGTCTTCATGATCGCAGGTGGAATGTCTTCAATATCACAATATCACAATGGTGGATTGCTTTTAGGATCTCAATGTTGGAAAGTTTTAAAAATTGCAACGGTGGAATGTCGTCAAGATCGCATTGGTTGAATGTCTTCAAGATCGCAATGGTTGATTGCCTTTAAGATCGCAGTAGTGACATGTCTTGAAATTCGCAGTGCTTGAATTTCTTGAAGATCGCAATGGTGGAATGTACGTATGATCGCAGTGGTAGAATGCCCTTAAGATAACAGTGGTGGAAGGTCTTTAAGATCGCAATGATTGATTGTTTTTAAAATTTCCATAGTGGAATGCCTTCAAGATCGCAATTATGGAATTCCTTTGAGATTTCAGTATTTTAATATTTTTATTATCGCAGTAATGGAATGTGTTTAATACCGTGGAATGCCTTTAAGATCGAATTGTGGAATGTCTTTATGATCGCCGTGAGTGAATGTTTTTAAGATCGCAGTGATGGAATGTCTTTAAGATTGCAACGGCTGAATGTCTTTAAGATTGCAGATGCGGAATGACTTTAAGACCGCAATGGTCATCGTCATAAGTCTACTGGAGTGAAATATCTTTAAGATCGTATTGGTGGAACGTTTTTAAGATCGCTGTGTTAGGATATCTGTGAGATCGTAATTGTGGAATGTTTTTATGATCGCAGAGCTGCAGTGTCTTTAAGTATGCAGTGCTGGTATGGCTTTAAGATCGTAAGGGTGGAATATCCGTAAGATCGCAATGGTGGAATGTCTTTAAGATCGCAATGTTGGAATGTCTTAAAGATCGCAATGGTGGAAAATGTTTAAGATAGCTGTGGTGGGGAAACGTTATGATGGAATTGGTTGAATGCCTGTAAGTTTACAGTGATGTAATGTCTTTAAGATGGCAATGGTAGAATATCAGTAAGATCGCACGGTGGAATGATTTTAATATGTAAATGAGATCGCAATGGAATAATGTCTTTAATATTGCAATGGTGGAATGCCTTTAAGATCTCAATGGTGGAATGTCTTTAAGATCGCAATTATTGAATGTCCATAAAACAAAATGGTGGCCTTAATGGTGGAATGTATTTAGATCATAATGGTGGAATGTCATTAAGATTACTGTAGTGGAATATCTTTCAGATCGCAATGGAGGAATATCCATTAGATCGCAATGGAGGAATTTCTTTAAGGTAGTAATGATATAATATCAACATGTATTAAGATCGCTTTGGTGGAATATCTTTAAGATCTAAATGGTGGAATGTCTTTAAAATCGCAATGGTGCAATTTCTTTAGAATCGCAATGGTTAAATATCTTTAATATATCACTAGAGGAATGTCTTTAAGATCGCAGTGATGGAATGTCATTAAGATCGTAATTGTGGAATGTCTCTAAGATCGCAATGGTGGATATTCTCCAAAATCGTATTAATAAAATACCTTGAAGATTGCAATGGTGGAATGTCTTTAAGATCGCAGTGGTGGTATATATTCAAAATTGTAATGGTGGAATGTCTTTCAGATCGCAATGCTGGAAAGGTTTTAAGATCGCAATGATGGCATGTATTCAAGATCGCTTTGGTGGAATGTCTTCAATTTCTCAATGGTGGAATGCCTTTAGGATCCCAATGTTGGAAAGTTTTAAAAAGTGCAATGACGGAACGTCGTCCAGATCGCATTGGTGGAATGTCTTCAAGATCGCAATGGTGGAATGCCTTTAAGATTGCAGTAGTGAAATTTCTTGAAATTAACAGTGCTTGAATTTCTTTAAGATCGCACTGGTGGCATGTATTTATGATTGCAGTGGTTGAATGCCCATATGTTTGCAGTGGTGGAATGTCTTTAAGATTGCAAAGTTTGAATGTTTTTAAAATGTCAATAGTGGAATGCCTTCAAAATCGCAATTACGGAATTCCTTTGAGATTGCAGTATTTTAATATGTTTATGATCGTCGTAGTGGAATGTCTTTAAGATCACAGTAGTGGAATGTATTTAAATCGCAAGCTTATTTTTCTGAAAGTTTCTTATATAAGCCTAGCCTTATTCAAATTATTACACTAACGCATGGAAGCAGCACTGAACAAAAATAAATGAGATAAATATGACATACTAATAGATTGCTTTCTTTTTAATAGAATATTATGGTATATATGAAAAGAACGCGATCCTATCTAATGACCTCTTTGATGTGAAAATCTAAACTGCTGATAGCTGACATATAAAGTGCACTTCATATCAAAATCACAGTTTTATCAAGGACACTAGGCGGGTGATCGACACGCGCCAGAAAACTAGTTCAGGCCGGTTTCACATCTGAAACACAACTACTAAACTTCAATGATACATACGGTGAACTCGACCAAATGCCGTCTGAATGAAATGACTAATCAGCTGTTTGTGATTGTTTCCTTCCGTTCTCCAGTGTCAGCAAATTTATAAACTGCTCAATAAGACATATTTACATATTGTCTTTATAGTCTTTAAATGGGGTGTTATCAAACATATAATATGCATCTAACTTGTAAAACGCCATCGTTTCGGCTTAAACGCACAACTATACTTTAAAGGACACCCATTCTCTCCAAGCAACCCCCACCCCTCCACACACACACACACACACACACACACACACACACACACGCGCGCGCGCGCGCGCAAACACACAGACACACTCTCCTTCTCACACGTAGCGTTCAACATTCATCTTGGGAACGATTAAGTGCAATATATTATGTATTTCATATCATAGAGTAGATCAGGACCTGCTTCGGCAATTTCCGGAATCCGGTTAGGTAAATATCGGATGAAGTTCTATGGATTCTTTTTTTTGTAAAATAACGCCTTGAAAGTTGCACGTTATCGCTGCTCTACTATTCTACTGTATTACAATAGATACTTGTATCGCAAAATTCAAGACGGGTTGGTAGTTTTATTTGGTACGGGCAACGCTTGTATGTGTCAACCTAGAAAATCGTAACAATCAGCACATCCGAGCAAGTTGACAGACGACAAACTGCACGACATTGCCTAAAATAGTATAGTTGTTCATGATCGAAAAACAAGACCGTAAAAACAATGTAGATTGATACATGTATTATGTTTTTGAACAACCGACAGACGGCACGCCATTGCCTAAGATAGCATAGTTATTCATCACCAAATAAAATACCATATTAAAAGAATGTAGATTGACACATGCATTTAATAATGTGTGGTTACATGAAATACGGCCTCGTTTTGGTTTGGCTTATGTTATACCCATAGCCCTAATTGTATTGCCAGTGTATGAATAATACGTTTGTGTTGGCTATTATAGATTTTATTTTTAAATTGGTTAATTTGGTTGAGAGAGGCCAGTGTTTTCTTTTACAATTGCTGAATGCCGTCAAACCTTACAGAATGACCTTACATTCGACGTACCAACCGATCTTCATAATCTGTCTTTTATAGCAGGTGATGGTTATTTTCGATACTTATTTAATATTGTTGTTGTTGTATGATGTGAGAGAATAATAAACAAGTGTAGGATGCAAGACATAAATTAAAGACATTAGAACAACACTGAATGCAATTGTTATCATGCGCACCATACTTAATCCATATGTGAATCGCGTCATCTAGATATAAACTATATAAGTTTGGTACTCATCCAATGGTGGAAGACCGTGATGTACTCAAAGTTGTACAATACATAGAGGATATATGTTGCTTTGTAGTGAATATAGGATTTATTTTCATCGAGAAGTGAGAAAACTACTATTTTCACGAGTGCTTTAGCAAATATTTGAGTTTCCCCACTTGGAGATAAAAAATAAATCCTATATTCATGACAAACAACAACTATTCTATTTATTATATACTAACAACGTTAGAAATTTTCTTAGATCTAATAAAAAGAAGATAAAGGTGACGCGCAACAACATGCGTGATGTCATTGTTTATATTTTCACAGTGAAACTATAAACAATGAAAATATAAGGTTTTATTTTAATCATAAATTCCACTATTTCACTGGAAAGAATATAACAAAAGTAGATATAGAAGTCGATCAGGATATGTAACGTTCAAGAATCAGTCAACCAAAACACGCACCAGAATAAATAACAATTACAAGGATAAATATAAGATAAGGTATAAGACATCATAAACAAAAACTGGTGGTTTAAACCAGGTGGTTCTACGGTGCACCAACATTTACTATATTATCAACCCACTAAAACGGGACAGTGTAAATAAACTAGGCCATATCCTCTAACAAACTATGGCCATATCCTCTAACAAACTAATCAGCAGTAATAGGCATTATAAGTATATTACCAAAAAAGACCATGTTTATATGTATATAAAACAATAAAACGCCTAAAAAGCCACAAGGCAAGTACGCAGTGGCTAGGCAGAAGCCAAAGCAACAAGGAAATAAGGACACGACAAACATTAACCGTCCTCTCAGGATTTAGGCAGCCGTCATCATAGGGTAAACTATATGTCCGGTCTTAACACAATCACAGATGAATGCATAGTGGGGAACTGTAAATTTGGACAACCACTAAACATATAGTGCGTTGCAAATTGATAGAGTCATAACCGCTTTTGATGAACTTTTTAACAATAAATACTGAAGAGGGGATTCCTTGGGAGTAGTTTTACATCGAATACAAATATAACTTTCAAAGAACACAGTCAATGAACAACACATATTAAAACAAACAAAACTGGCAATGTTAATAAACAAGGCATGCGACATCACAAAGACAAACGGGTTACCAATAGCGCTACCACCTTGGAATGGTTAGTGGCAAAAATGCCGCTATTGAAGCAACAAAAACAAACAAGACAGAACAGTAGCAGACGCGGTTTTATTGAGTATGTTCATGAGAGGTAATATAACACCTATCACGCCTATAGCACTGGCTGAAGCGGTGTTCTATTTTAAAGATACAGCGACTGGGCTTGATGATCCCATATGACCAGTAAGTAATAACACTACTGTTTAAAACACATTGCATGGAAGTGAACTTAACTGATACTGTTAAACTAGACAACCGTATTTAGTTTCCTACATATTTATATACAGTAATATATCAACCGACCGACCCTCCCAACTAGCTGTCTATAATTTTACCTTCAACCTACTTAACAATCAACTAAGTCACCCATGAACAATGCATACCTTTATTCTTGTTTATCATAGTTCGCTATGATCTATATAATGACTTTATTTTTATCATTTGCCATGTTTGCAATGTACTTGTTTTTATCAAATGCCTGTGTGCTGATGAGCCGTTACACAACATTTAGTTCAATTAAAATAATGTTGAATCTACTTGTATATAATATTACATATAATGTAATGGGAGTAATGCTCTTAAAAAATGCTACGAACTGAAATTGTTGCTGTTTCCTTTCATTTGTTAGTTTAGTGCATACATTATTTACATTGAATATAAAACTGAAACATATTAGTATGGTTTTATTCGTATATGGATTGACGCCTATTGGGTTCTGTCCCTTTAATACAAGCAGTGTGTTAGAAGTCGAAATGACTATCATGGTGTATTCTTGTGTCATATAATGCCATAACTGGATATGTTTCATCATACTTGTACCATCTACAATTACATCTATTGGTCACGTCGATCTGTCAAGGTTTACTCATTTAACCGAGCAACGACTTATGCATCGCGGTTATGAATGTTAGCACACGATAACATATGAATTAAGAGAAGCTAGTATAGGAAAGAGTGAAATTAAGAATAAAGAGAATACTATACATGAATATTGCTGTTATAAATAATCAATAAATGTAAAAATAGAGGGCCACATTTGCCCTGTATCGCTCACCTGATGGATTTGTAAACATGTCAAACAAGCGTATCATTTCATAACATATTTAGCTGCAGTAGATGGCACGCCATCTCAAATGTTCAAGCCCCCTTAAAACATCTAGGCCTAGTAAGTATTTACGAGGTTTTTTTCAAAAAGTCCATGGAAACGTTTAATAGTTTGTTTCTGTGCGTGTTTCGTGTTTTGGTTGACCGTGGTCCTTTAATGCTGCATTTCCTGTTCGACTAATTCTAATCATATATAAGGTGTAAAATTCTATGAAATGTTTTAAACATATAAAAAAGATAAATGCATTTCAAACACACCATATATTGACATCCACCACAGACAAGATTTACATTACGTTAGAACATGCAACATATTAATTTCCCGAGGCTGTATAAAACAGTGTTTATTCTGGACCCTCGTTTTTTTCAAAGATTGACACAAAACGGGTTAACCGCCCACTGTTTCAGCTTTTCTTCAAACGTTACTTTTGATTATATGCACGTAAACACGATAATAGCCAGTTTCCCACCTTTCACAATGCACGTGTTTTTTATGTACGGAATTTAACTATAATGGCATTAATGACGTTATGTCAAGAATGCAAGGTTTCCCGCGATTTTTATCGTTATACGCTTGTTGTTTTACACATAGTCACATAAAGGGTTAAAATATGTTCACCTGCAGCGCTAATCATGTAAACATGTTGCTATTGTTACAATAACCTTGTTCTGTACCTTAATATTGCATTGAAATACCGGATATCGCTTAGAATACATTAATTCCCAAGCTTTACAAACAATATTTTTGTGGAATTATAGAACATGTCCAAGAACATTTCGATAACACCTCGTATTTGGTTATAGTGCGTGGATCTCAGCCGTTTCCAAGTTATGAACAATCTCCGCATTGGTGGGGGTGGACCCAAGGGCAAAAGCTCGTTCGATGGTTGTATCCTTCTGTTCATTCACATTAAGTAAGAATTCCCATTACATGTATATGTATTATGTAAGTCTAGGTAAAACATGTAACCCCTTGGACGGGGCTAAATTTGACATCAAGGTCACCATTTGAACACAATTGGTAGAGGACCATAAGAATTTGATAAATAAAAAATATCAAAACTCTGGTTTTCGTAGTTTCAGAAAAGAAGATTTTTTTTAAATGTTTCCCTATATAAGTCTATATAAAATATTCGACCCCTGGGGTTGGACCAAATTTTAGCCCATGGTCACCAATAAACAGACTTCGTAGAGGCCAACAAGCCTATGGTAAATAAAAGATATTAAATATCAGGCTTTTGTAGTTTCAAAGACGTTTTACCCCCATTTTTAAAATCTTTAGTCCCTAGGTCACCATTTGACCAAACTTAGTAGAGGACCATAGGCGTATAATAAACTTCATTAAAGGCAAACTACTAAACCGCTGGCTTTTGTAGTTTCAGCGAAGAAGATTTGTTATTTTTTTCCGGATATGTCTACGTAAAACTGTATCCAAGGGGAGGGGCCAGATTTGACACCAGGGTCACCATTTGAATAAACTTCGTAGAGGACCATAAGCTGATGCTACATATTATATATGAGAGCTCGATGAATTGTGGTTTCAGACAATATTTTTATGTTTGTCCCTATATAAATCTACGCAAAAGATACCAAATCGCTACATGTATATACAAAGTTTGGACGCCCGTGTGGCAAACATTTCTGAACCCGGGGACTTCATTTATACAACTACGTAAAATTGTCGAAATGAGTTCAGTGGTAAATGAGGAATAATTTTTTAAGTTTTTTAGTATATATGGTAATGGCGGCCATCTTCGGTAGAGAGAGTAAGGTAATCTGAACTGGAGATGTTTTATACAAATGAGAAAAATGGTCCTTTGTAAATCACAGCCCAAAACGCAATGGCACCGTAGATCCGCAATGTACCACACACGACATGAACATAAACATACAAAGAAAACTACAATACACAACAGATAGAGTGGTGAAGACAGCGCTACCAACTAGGAAAGCTCAGTAGGCAATATGGACCACCGGTTAGCTTAAATCGATTTCAAGTGTACACAACATCGCTATTATCCAGTCTTCAGCGCTCAAATTGACATGACAATGTAAATAAAAGTACATCCCATCCATCGAAAGGAAATCTCTAACAATAAAGTCCACAATTAGGAAGCGATACACGTATATGTTATTGTAAAGATGTATAAAACAAATAATAAGAAATAACTCAGAATGTATCCAGAATTGTGCTGAACAACCAAAGCAGTTGCAGCCAAAGAGAAAACCAATCTAGGGTACGACTAGAAAACCTGCGGGACGAAAGTTCAAGCACCAACCTCCCCTATCAGAGTTTTAGAAGGTGCAATCATGGAATCCCACGAGGTAGTCGAGCCATCGCACTAGAGAAAAGTGAATCGTAGTGACTGACTGTAGAGGGGTCAATCACCACACATGAAGTGCGCTGTAATACTAAAGGGTCGTATCATTTTCTGACGAATTTCCTGATTAATTGTGTAAAGTGGTCAGGAAATCCGTCAGACCCCTTTAATTTCTAATGTTTATAGATCATATCTCCATACAATATTGTGATATTCCTAGTCGCAGAAATGTTTTTAGGTTGGTGTTGTACTTTTCCAGCAGGTTTGCGTCGCGGCGATAGAACTTTGAGAAAGATCTACATAGTTTAGGATAACGAAAAACTTGCTGAAGAAGTTTATTTGTAATAACTTGATTCATCTATCTTATCATATATTTTAGTATGTATGTAATCATTTGAAATCGACAGATAATCCTGCTTTATTCAACGCGAGCTCTGGTGGATAAATATTAGTGACCATATGAGCAAAGAACGGATTATCAGTATTGAGTATCGAGTCATATCGGGTATATTGATTCATCCAGATACCGAGAGGTATTATTAAACGCATCAATAATGTCTTTCTGGCTATCAGGTGAACAGCTCAACATAAAATCTCTTTCATAACAGCATACAAACAAATCTGCGACAAGTTGCGAACAGTTAGTATCCATAAGAATACCAACAACCTGGCAGTAGACTATTAAACATACACTATATAGCCGAAATATCCATTATCCGTTTCCTTTTTTTTCAGTATATACTATTGTTAAATTCACCTTCACACTAAAAATATATATAGAATAATTGTAAAGGTACACCACTGTTAAAAAAAGACAACTACTGTTTATATCTAATGTGCCTTCAATACACAAATGATACACATGAAAAGCATGCACTTACATTGTAAACTGAAACATGTGGTATGATGAAATGTTCACATGAACAGTTTATTAGATTTGTTATTTTGTTTGGACCATTTTTGTTCGAATATAGACGTGCTAATGATCAATTGGTTTTGTTTGGCAATGTTTCTATGCAAAATGGTCACTCAGTTTTTTTTAACACATCCACAAATGTAGTTGCCGGTTATAAAGCTTTTACAGAGAAAGTCCGTCAATGTCATCATACTATAACATTGAGATTCCTTCGAAACCACATGTCATTGAAAGAATATCTTTGCCTTTTTACAATGGTGCACTTTGAAATTTGGATGATGTGATAACATGGCTTATTTTATTTAGAAATGATGTCTCGCCTGCCTGCTCTCGATGGATAAATGGAACAATTTATTTGATATTTAATATTTGATATTTAAAAAAAAATATATATATATTAAATAAAATTGCGTCATACATTTCGGATATAAAGGGCACAATTTCAGCCATATAAGTATTCTTTCTGATATTATGTTCACGTAAATAATATTGAAATACTGTCATTGATTGAAATTTTCACTTGACCATACCTCATAGGACAGAGCATCCTGAAATACATGTTTTGAAAGACCATAGTTAAATATTATTTTAAACAGCAGTTTGATTGTGAGATTTTCCAATCCAATCCACAACGCAGTAGGATGGGCATACAACAAGCCGTTTTAATGAGACCCTGAAATAATTATCAACTGGATATCAGTTTATAATAATCCAGTGTCTCAATACAACCGCTTGTTGTATGTCCATCCTATAGCGTTGTGGATTCAACTGGTCAGCTCTTGATGAGCAGAATACATATGCAGCAGCAGCGGTACAATATGTTTGTACATACCACCACGTGCAAACAAGGACCTCGGAAAGTATAACATGCCTTTAGAATAGGAATGGTACACCTTGAACTTTGTTATAAGGCCTGTTATAACAGACGACGCATCTGTTCCTTTATACTTTCGGCATGTCAACTAAGTATCTTGCAAAACCTATTTTACACTATACTCGCAGAAAGCACAGACTTCCCTGTATTGTAATATGGTGTGAATTCAGGGGAGTTAGTTGTAGCATTTGTACCAGATTCAGAATGTTAACATGCGTCAACATTAACGTAGTATTCTGTTAAATATTTCAATATCATGAGTGTCTCTGACAATAGCGTTGAGACGTACATGTATATTATTTTCCAGGTTGAGTTTTCTTTAAAACTACGTTAACTTCTGAATTGCATTTTTCTCAACCCAAAATCGAAATATCACTTCTCTCGGTTATGTTAATTGTCATATATTTGTTTGCAATAGTTTATTTAAAGAAGTACTACATTGGCTTTTACGTATGCAATTTATGAGTTGGAGTTGAAGTTCAAAATCTTTAAAAATGTCTTCAATTTATTTACAATACATCATATTCATGCTATTCTATTTTTTAAAGCTATTTTCTTTTGTGTTCGCCAATTTGTTACCCAGATACACGAACATAATAAGAAAAGGTTAAAGACCTTCAGCTCCCTTTCATTTCAAAAGAAATTATTTTTTAATAAATATTCAAATTTTCATAAATGTTATTTGCAGTTTTTAAATTATATGTCGGAACTTTTTGTCTGTAACTTAATACATTTTTATTAAATACTTTATTTTGCTATAAATAAATTTCAAAATTCTTTTATTTTAATATGCATTATTCGGCGGTTTGGGTTTAAATTTCATTATTCTGGGCCAAAAGCATTTTCAAATCTCTCATCCTTTAGGACTGTCTCTTCTGTAGCTCATGACACCTTTACATTTAAAGAAAGAATAAACCTACTTCTGTTTTGCTCAGTATAGTTCAATCATAATTTAAAATTTCATAACTATTCCAAAAATCAGCGACTTTAATTCATTTTGTGTTGATTTCCCCCAAAAATGTAAAGATTTATATATTTTATTCATTCCAAATATTTGTTTACATGAACATGTATATAACAGATAACTTTAAGGACTTTCAATCTCCTAATTTTGTAATGAGAATTATATTTTTAAAAGTAATCCCGTTTTTAGTGATTTTGGTTGAAATTTGCAAATTTTGGCCCAAAATATCTCAGTTTTTCCAAATCTCTGATTCTTTAGAATTTAACCTATATCTTAGGACATCTTTAGGTGAATGAAAACACTTTAAAAACTTCTGTTTTGTTTAATTGGAAGTGTCAATATTTTTTAAAATAATTATTCCGAAAATCAGCGATTTGAATGTTGTTTGTTTTTGCTGATTTCCCCCCAAAATGGCAAGCTGTATACATTGTGTTCATTCCAAACATTTTTTTTATTTATATGAATATAACATTCAACTTTCAGACGCTTCAGCTCCCAAATATTGCAATGATAATAATATTTTAAAAATTATTCAGGTTTTTAGCGATTTTTGTTCAAATTTGCATGTTTTTGCCCAAAAATAATGTGTTAAGCTACCGTTTCAGAAAAACTATCCTGACTTTTTCTGTTTTACTAAGATATATCTAAAAGGTGGTAGCATTTACAATTTGCCAGCTGAGTTGGTACCGAAAAGTTGAGTAGCTCATTGTCTAATAGAGTGTATAGAGTGGTAAAATCATAGGTGCTTATAGTAGAGGCATGGAAATGCTTACACCGTAACTTAAGGACTTCCCCGGAGATTTTGATTGACCAAAACAGATTGATTCCTGAATTTTAAAACACCTTTCGTAATACTTTACAACATGTTCCTTAATCCCGGAAAGGACTACTTTGTATAGAGTCATGTACTACTTTGCATGGAGTGTAAGTGGGAGCTTGCAACGTCTGTGTTCAAGTGTTTGTATCCGATGCCAGTAGAATGTGCCCTTTTAGTCAGCAGTTCCATCGCTGTTCACATTCTGCTAGCGTCAGTAGATCTTGCTGTAGAACCTGAACTCTTTATTTATTAGTATTTCTTTATTTTCAATAGACAGTGGTATGAGAATCATGTCTGCGACGAATCATCATAACATTTGAAACATTACTGTTTTATTATTACCCAAACAGTCTAGCCAGTGGTAATCGAGTGAATCACACCACCAAAGGAAACTTGAATGTCCAGAATGTCCAGAATGTCCAGAATGTCCAGAATGGGGAAGTACATGTTTATAATTGTGATTTCTTTCCCAAATTGAATTGTCAGCTAAAGTGAAACCATTTTGGATACTAATATGAATTGAACATAAAAGCTCAATCGCTGCTGTATTTGTATTCACTATACAAGTATAGCATCACCGGGTAGAGAGACTAACAATTGCACTGTGTCTCAGGGTGCATACTTTGAAAAGAAAATGATTTAGCGACGACGTAACGTTAACTTTTTCTATATGACCATTGTTTTCATTCATGAGCTGCAAATAGTATAGTTTTAGAAGTTAACTATTCTGGGGTATCATTTATAAAGAAGAAACGTTGGAGCGGGCCGAGGACGACATCCTGCGGGATTCGAATTAGTACCGCTCTCTGTCTTATATATAAGTAGATATAACAGTCGAACAAGAAATGTAGCATTTAAGGACCTCTGTCAACCACAAACACACACAGAGACAAACAAAAACTACAAATATAAATAAAATGCAAAATATGATATCACAAACATACAGTAAAATAGTTGACAGTAGGGCTACAGCCTTGGAACGGTTAGTGGCAAGTTGCAGAAAAAAGGTCTCTGGGTTCTAGGGTGCACCAAACGTCATTGTTACCCTTCTTTCATCCTAATAAAACGGGACAGTGTCAATAAAGTTGCCCCAGCCAGGTTATATTATTTAACACACAAGGCAGCATTAACAGGCAATATAATACATAAATCGTGAAAATAGGTATATATATATACACATAAAACCGAGAAAGCCACAAAACATGTACTCAGGTACTTGCCAGAAGCCAGAGCAGCAGGAAAACAAACCGTTAAAGGTACGACAAGACAATATGTATCACAAACATCAACCGCTACCGTCCTTTGAGGATTTAGGTAGACATGTAACATGTAAGAACCCTTTTGAGAAACATATACCGTCACCAGTGGAGTTCTGGACAGAAATTATTCAGTTCGTCGGTATGTGCTAAATTAGATGCCCTGATGGTTAAGCTTTTTGTAAAAGACATTTGTGTGGGATTCGGTTGCTTTGTAAAAGTCGAAAATGACCATGTCAACCTGGATGCCTATATCTAATGAGGAAGCATGCTCGAGAAAAAGTGTCAAGAGCTGTGTCTCTCAGCTTCTCCTTGCACGGAAACCTTGTTGGCAATCATTGAGGATATTAAACATGTAGACGTGTTCATTGCATTGCTGACAACTATTTGCTCAAATATCTTGCATAGGCAGATGACTAAACCCGGGAGATAGTTGCTGGCTTCATATCTCACTTATGGTCGGTAGAAATTGTGCACTCGTGGGAATACGTTTAGCAATAGTGTTCAGAGGCCGTCATTGGATGAATATGGGGTCCCGTCTTGGTCAGGAACTGAAGTAGTGTCCTCTTTGTTAAAGACTGACCGATACTGGTTGTTCAGTATGCTAGCTTTGTACGATGACTTTTGTAGAGACGTCAAATGCTTTTAAGAGAAAATATACGGTTTGGTACTTACTAATGGATTCAATTTATGCATCTTATTGGTTCCCAACTTCAAATATGTTGTTGATATAATTCCGATAGAATTGTCGTTCCGCTTACTGGCCATCCTTTTAGCGTCTTTATTTTATATTTTCTGGTATGTCTTTTCCTCCCTGTCGATCGATGCTTTCTAATGCTTATTTCCTCTTAAGAGCTTTGATGGTGTATGTTTTTTTCCATGATACGATGGGGTATGATTTTCCATGATACTGTGTAGTTTTTTTAATATAGACCAGAACTGATTAGCTGACGATCGGTCACACAGTAGTGAAGACGTTTTCAAGCGGTACACGTTCTTGTTTGAAATCGTCAACATTTTCTTTTCGGTAGCTGTATACTATCCATTGCGTTGTTTGAAACTTTAAAAAATTGCTGTTTGCATAATTGACTCTTGCTTCATTTTCAGTATTTATCTATATAGATGATCTCGTGGTCAGATATTCCTGGGAGAATGTTAACCATGATCCCTTCAAAAAAGATAAAACAAAGTTCACACGCATCATCCCCATCGTTTATTTATAGAATATAATTGAATGTGGTTCAACGGCTAAGCAGTACATTACAGGCTCTTTAGAGCCAAACCACAGGATAGTTTCATAGGAATCATATGGTTCTTTATCGTGCTCAGAAGAACGAATATGATACACGGGACCACCCAGTTTACAAGTTCTAGCCTCACCAGGGCTACACTGTCATCGGCTTATATCACGTTCTACGGCGTGTCCTTAATCCAGACACTCCTTTCATCCTCGTCCTTTACATGGGGATGTTCCCGTCTATCATTCGAGCACGTTTTAATCACAAACATCTATTGGATAGTAGGAATAGGGCACAATTTCTGGATTCTTATATGTAAATATATACATGTTTGTTCAACGGAACTAAATAAGAAAATCTGTAACGCATGAAGTACATGTTTGACTTTTGACTATGTAGAAAATGATAAACACTTATCTACGTATTTGACTTATGTTCAATAATACACTTCCTATAACATTCTTGAAATTATCCAAACTCGCACACATTGTATACATTTATAAATCATAGAGCGCGTGTATTGGTAAATTCTATGTACAGGGAAATACATGCACAATTTGTTGACCCTCGACGGGGAGAAACTATTGTTTGAAAATATCTCTTGAAGGGGAATGGTTAAAATGAATAGTTATAGATATGGCATTTGCTTTTGTTGGAAAAGGACCAGCAATATTATTTTTCAATGTGGAGTGGGTGTATATGTTATACGCCGTTTGCGACGAACCGACCAATTGCGAATTCCGAAACGGAGGGGCCATTTACGAATATGCTTATTTATAATATTTTACCAAATAAAAACACATACAAATGCTTGTTTTCGTAATTTTAGTACAAACATGTTTGGTTTTATAAATAAAAAGCTTCTGGAATAAACAGAGTATGTTAAAAATCACAAATCGTGATGTTAGGATTTCAGAATACTGTAGAATCTGAAAAATCCATGTAGAACGATCTTTTTAACCCTGTTTAATAGTATTCAGGCCGTTGCAATCTTTCACTTTATTATTAATTCAATATTAAGATGTATAGAATGGTATTACCAGAAACTGTAAATAGCCTTAGGTTAGGGTACTTGGAGAAAAGGATCGTCAACGCTACAAAGAGAACGGACATGCGCAGTGAAGCGGCCTTCACAAAATGGCGTTTTGAGTAGCAGTGTAGTGACTGTCGATAGGGGGCTTATCAAGTCCTTGTGGCTCGTATCTCTGGTGATGTGGGTAGCCGGTGCGCTCCCGCCAACTGCCATGACGTAAGGCCAACAACGCTCTCTGATTGGTCGAGCCTCGACGAAAGCCAGCATTCTAGAAGGTATTGCCAAAGTGACAAGACGTGCATCCTGACAGAATCATATATCTATAACGAAGACTAATAAGTAACAACCTGACGGCTTCAGATACCATGTATAGGTAAGGAATCACTTTAATGTGTAATTAATTTATAATGGGGACCAGTGGAGAAGAAGACTTGGTCCGGATTAGAGTTAACTTTGCATCGGCGGATGAATTAACTCAGATACGGGGAATAGGGTCCCGGTTGGCGTGCGCCATTGTTGCGGTGCGAGAGGCACAGTGTAACTTGACGCCAACAGTGTGGCAGGTGTTGACCAGGCTCCACATGGAGATGGTAGACAAGGGCGCCCTGGATTTCGCGCTTAGGCCGTGGGAGCCCCTGGAGACAGAGCTGCACCTGGGCCTGGGCTGGGGTCTAAAGGCTTTTCCAGAGCGGGCAGTAGTGCAAGAAGAGGACTGGAATGTACAGGAAGACGCTGACACGGTGTATCGGGATGTGGATACCGGCAGTCCTCACAGGCAAGCAAGCCTGGGGGATCACCCCGATACACCGCGTCCACGTGACACTGGATCATGGGAACAGCCTGCACTTCCTCCGTACCAGTATCCGACTAGGGGGATTCTTTCCCTGGCTGCACAAGGAGACATCAAGCCCCCCATGTTAGGGGCCATGGCTCCTGTGCATATGGGTTCACCAGATCCCACTAGAGCGGAATTGGAGCTGATGAGGGACATTCTCAAAGTAAAAGGTGGCCTCGTGGGGGTGAAGGTGGAAGAGGTACAGCCGGCCCAACTAACCATCAATGCGGGGAAGGTTGTTGCACCGGTTCAGTCAAGTCCAGTAGCAACCGCTGAGGCCCCCACCACTGAGGGTGTGTCACAAAGTGCGGGGGTGATCCCAAAATCCTCTACCAAGCTCAAATATGTGCGTTATGCCTCTACATCGTCTTCGTCATCATCAAGTGATGACGGTGATGATGGGAGCTCCGCATACGAGAGACATAGAAGCAAACAGGGCCGTAAATCGCAAGTTTATGGATTTAGGGTGGCGAGTTTGAGTCCTAGAAAGCCAATAATAAGCCAGAGGGGCAAAAAGCGACGCTTCCCATCGCCGAAGGGTAGAACAGGTTGTTCTCCATCGCGAAGTGGTAAGAAGCGTCGCTCCCCATCGCCGAGGGGTAGAACAGGTTGTTCACCGTCGCGAAGTGGTAAGAAGCGTCGATCCCCATCGCTGAACGATTCAGATTCAGATGCTAGCTTGTCTAGGGTAAACCGGAAGCACCGTGTATACAAGGTTGGATTTCCGTCTGCGCATAAACATGGCGGTCCTAAGGAATGGGACCCGCTCAGGTCTCTACCCAAGGCCCTCTTGTATGATGGAAAAACCCAGTGGCGGGTTTTTAGCTGCGCTTCACCCGTTATGCTATTAGGAAGGGATGGTCCAAATCCCAATGCTTGGAGTGCCTGTGCTGGTCCCTAACGGGTAAAGCAGATGAGTATCGTGCGATCATGAAAGAGCGGTATCCTGGGTCAACTATGTCATACCGACTTATGCTAGCTCAGTTGGATTGTCGGTTTGGTGGCAAGGAGCTCACGGCTACCACTCAAGCGAGGTTTCACCAGGCCGTGCAGGCCCAGGGTGAGTCATTGGAAGACTGGGCTGATCGGGTGTTGACGTTGGCAAACAAGGCATTTGTTGATCTGCCAATTACTTACTCTACCCAACAGGCGGTGGTACGGTTCTGTCAGGGACTGGCAGACCGTGGTGCTGGCCATAGGGTCGGGCTCGAGCAGCCGGACCGCATTGAAAACGCAATAGACAGGGTACGATGGCACCAACACATGACTCAGGCGGTGTATGGGAAGCCTCGTAAAGATCCCAGGAGGGGACGGGATGATGAGAGGGAGGCCCCAATAGTGATTTCGGAGGTTCAAGAGGCGGCACCCCGGGAGGCCATAAGGCTAGATGACGTTCTCAATGAATTAGAACAAAAGTTCGAAACTCTGTCAATGAAGTTCGACTCGCTTAGTGGGGCCCAGCAGGCAGACAAGGGACAATGGACCTCACCTCAGAAGCAGCCTGGAGGCCCACCACCCAATCAGAGACCACTAAAGGGAGGTGCATGTTTTGGGTGTGTTGAGGTTGGGCACTTCAGACGGGAGTGTCCACGGAAAGGGTGTGGTGACGGGCGTGCCATGGGGAGAGGATCTTTAAACGGGACAGGATCGAGGCCGGGGGCCGATCCTCGATCCCAGGAAACGAGGCTAGGCGGGAAAGGCGCTAACTAGTCGAGGGGCAGAGCCAATTAGGGCACGACCACTGAATTATGATCATGTGGGGGAGCGGGAGGCAAGTTGCCACACTGCTCCACCACCCGTAGCGCCGGAAGGAAACAAGCGGGAGGCAAGTTGCCACACTGCTCCACCACCCGCAGCGCCGGAAGTGAAGGCTGCTGTACTGGCACAGCAAATGCACAGCCGCAGGGCTGATATGAGTAAGGGAGTGGCAGATTGGTTTGCACACAATCCAGTTGCGGAGTCTGTCAGAGCTAAACCAGCGGTGTTGGGCGCCCCAGTAGTAGGGGGTCGAGGGGCTCCCGTGGGGAGCCAGCCCACTAAAATCAGGGGTGTGCAGCCGGAAGAGGGGTTGGCGCTCGTAGGTGTGTCACCACCAATTCAGGATAGTTTATGTTTTACCGAGAGGGCGGGGTATGAGGGAAGTGGAGTACCCAAAGGGGATGGCGAAGGTGCTCCAGCGAATCTGGGGCGGAACACCAGTATTACATCTCGATCCGCGGCAAGGGATTTACCGGCGGGAACCCAGGGGACCAGCAGTCATGTGGGGCCGGAAGTAGGTTGCCAGGGTTCGGATGCGGAGGAGGAGGCGAAGGTGTGCCAATTGGGTTCCAATTCCCAGTTTAGTATTGAGGTCCAAGTGGACGGACGTAAAGTGGAGGCGGTGGTGGACACGGTGGCGGAGGTAACCATTAGATCGGACAGATTTTATGAGTCTATGAAGGTGCCTCCGCCCAAAATTAAAGTTGTTAAACTACTAACAGCGGGCCGGGAAATGTCAATGCATGGGTTTATCGTTGGTCCAGTAACCTTGAAAATTGGCGAGAAGAGCTACCAACAAACAGTGTATGTAGCTCCTATCGCGGAAGATATGTTGCTGGGCTTCGACATGTTATTTCACCTGGGGGCCGCGGTCCTTAATATGGGTGAGGGTACGTTGACATTCGATGGGCAGGTTCTCGTGCTGAATATTGGGGATCGTAAAGGGGAGCCAAAGGTGGCTAGAGTAAGGGTTGCTAAGCGACAGGTTATTCCCCCAAATTCAGCTATGAGACTGAAATGCAGTATAAGCGCAGAAATGCCGGACTATGTGGTTGAGGGAACCCGGGGACCAAAGACATTGATCCCTAGGGTAGTGAGGGCCAGCGGGTCACAACCCATAGTATGTATTCTGAACCCCACAGATAGCTACTGTGTGTTCAAGAAAGGGCAACAGGTCGGCACGGCCTATCCGGTAGGCAGCTATTGTGAGGATATTGGGGAAGAGGAGAGAGTACCGGAATTGAGAACGGTACAGCCCCATGGAGAGGGCCTCGAGGCTGATGAGGCGGAAGTGCCAGACCATCTCAAACAGTTCTTTGAGGACTCTCAGGCCTATTTATCAGTGGACTAAAGCAAACAATTAGCTAAGGTGCTGATAGAATACCAGGATGCGTTTGCCCAGAATGAGTTCGATCTTGGTCAATTAGTTGACATTGAACATAGCATCGACACAGGCGATACTCGGCCAATAATGCAGCGAATGCGCAGGACACCAGCTTGCTTCGCAGGGGAGGAGGAGGCACATCTTAAGAAAATGCTAGATGCCGGAGTGATACAAGAGTCCAATTCTGATTGGGCTTCTGCACCCGTGCTCATACGCAAACGTGATGGTACCGTTCGTTGGTGCATCGATTACCGGGCACTCAACAATGTGACCATCAAGGATGTGTTTCCCCTCCCACTGGTGGAGGATTGCCTGGATACGTTGGCGGGAAGCGTTTGGTTTTCAAAGCTTGACGCCAACTCTGCTTATTGGCAGGTTAAACTGAAAGAGGAAGACAGGAAAAAAACGGCTTTCACAACCAAGTACGGCCTCTTTGAGCACGTGAAAATGGGCTTCGGTTTATGCAACGCCCCAGCCACGTTCGCACGTGTCATGAACCTGGTGCTCAGAGGTTTGAATTGGAAAATCGTGTTGTCCTTTCTGGACGACATCCTGGTATTGGGTAGTGGTTTCGACGACCACTTGGGGTATGTAACAGAAGCCTTGGCTAGTTGTAGACAATATGGCTTAAAGTTGAAGCCTAAGCAATGTGTATTCTTGCAGAGGGAGGTGAAGTTTCTGGGTAGAATAGTAGGCAGCAACAGCCTAGCCATGGCAGACAAGGACATAAAGGTGGTACGAGAGTGGCCTACCCACACATGCTCCAAAGATATTGAGCGCTTCATGGGTTTGGCCAACTACCACCGGTTTTTTGTCAAGGACTTCTCCTAGTTGGCCGATCCACTTTATAGTGTGGTGGGGAAGTATAAGTTTAAATGGGAAGTAGAGCAGCAAGCGGCGTTTGGTGCCCTGAGAAAGATTCTCACAGCTCCGCCGGTGCTGGCCCTACCCAATCAGACGGATGATTACATCCTCGATACGGATGCCTCAGATATAGCTATCGGGGCGGAGCTTCTCCAAGTCCACAATGGTGAGGAGAAGGTTATCGCATATGGGAGCTATGCGTTAACAGGTGAACAGCGGCGTTATTGCACTACGCGAAAGGAGTTGTTGGCGGTGGTAAGGTTCACCAGGCAGTATCGGTATTACCTGTTGGGACGGCCTTTTGTGTTAGGAAGGACCACTCAAGCTTGACTTGGTTGCTAAGGTTTAAGGAACCCCAGGGGCAGTTGGCGCGATGGATGGAAGACTTGTCTCAGTACAACATGATCCTGAAGCACCGGGCTGGCAAGAAACACGGAAATGCGGATGCATTGTCTCGGTTACCAACGGTACCGGGATATTGCAACGCATTTATGGCCGGAGTTGAGCTAGGGGAACTGCCATGTGGGGGTTGTGAGTACTGCGCCAGGGCGGATAAGAACTGGGGGAGTTTCATCCGAGATGTGGATGAAGCGGTTTCGTTGGCGGCGTCTTGAGCGCATGGAGTTGCGGGGGTGCACCAAGGGGTCGCGGGCGACTACCAAGGTGGGAATGTCAACTACTGTGCTGCGAAGGGACGTCAGCGAAAAGGTTCCTGGGATGCGGAATTGATCACTCCGCGGGATCCGCAAGAGGTGCAGGGGAGTGAGGCTCTTAACCAGAGCAGCTGTAAACATGAGCTAGGAGTCAAGTTTGGAGGGTCGAGAGGTCCAAAAAGGCCGGTAGGAGAACCGGAAGTGGCGGTTCGGGGTGAACCAGAGCATGAGGGTCGCGACCTGGAGGCAGGGTCTGGTGCAGAAGACCCGGGTGAGCCTTGGGAAACAGGTGGACCCATTGAATGGGTTTTCGAGCAGATGAAGGATGATTCCCGGACTTCTTGGGGGACAGGGGAAGATCCGGATGTCTCGCGCCTAGAAGTGACCAAGGAGGGCGATGACCTTGTTATCCGGACTTGCAGTGTCGTCCGAGAGGTAATAGTAGGCACAGTTGAGCGGCCGGCGTGTTGGGGATTCCCACTTCAGGACGTGCACGAGGCTCAAGCCAGAGACCCGAGTTTGGAAATAGTATTAGCCTGGGTAAAGGCCGCTGAAGAGCCGTCGGAGGAGGTACTCTTCCGGGCGAGCCTAGTGGCCAAATCCTATTGGTTAAATAAGGAACTGTTCGTCCTGATCGATGGGGTGCTCTTTAAGCAGAGGAAGGCCACATACGCTAAGGATCTGGTGATGCCCTCTGAGTTGAAGGAGCAGGCAATAGAGTGGAATCACGATATTCCATCGGCGGGCCACCAGGGGGTGGCTAGAACCAAGGCCAAACTGAAAGAAAAATGTTGTTGGTATGGTCTAACGGAAGACGTGTTTAAGTATGTGACGTCATGTAATGTGTTCAGCCAGAATAAGAAGCTAGACCGGTACGGTCGGTGTACTCTTAGGGAATATCAGGCTGGAGCCCCTATGGAGCGGGTCCATATTGATTGTATGGGACCATTACCAAAAACACCCCGGGGGAATGAGAACATTCTGATGATGGTGGACCAATTCACCAAATGGGTGGAGTGCATCCCCCTGCCTTCGCAGACTGCAGAAGTCACCGCACGTGCTGCAGTGAACGGGTTCTTCTCTAGGTTCGGTTACCCTTTCCAGCTGTTTTCTGATCAGGGTCGTAACTTTGAGTCTAAACTGTTCACTGCCATGTGTGAGCTTCTGCAGATCCATAAGGCAAGGACCACATCATATAGGCCATCAGCTAACGGGCAAGTGGAACGGTATAACCGTACCCTGATGGACGCGGTGAGTTGTTTCATTGGAAAGTCCCAGAATCAGTGGGATCTGCACCTGCAGCAACTAGCGGGGGCGTTGCGGGCATCTGTGAACCGGAGCACGGGGTTTACTCCTAACAAGCTTATGCTGGGTAGAGAAGTGAACACTCCGGCGCACTTGATGTTCCCGCAAGCAGGAAAGTAGCCCACGGACACCGAAGGGTATGTAGCGGAGCTGGCTGCTGAGCTCCAGAAAGCGCACACTACTGCCCGGGCCAAGCTTAAAACCTCTTCAAAGAGGTGATTTGAGGTCGGGTGCTGGTGGGCGGGAGCCGTCCGAAGTCCGGGCACCGTCCTCAAGAGCAGAAGGGAAAGACACGGAAGGACCACTGGGACATCCGAGGGTCCGGGCACCGGGTCCCCATGGGGGAACTGGACCGGCCCGGTCCTCCAGTAGTATCGCTGCGAATGTGATGCCCGATCCTCCTCGGATGCGCCACCCACTGGAAACCCAGTATACGTTCCAGCAGATGTCCCGACCAGCACTGGGCCGGGGTATGACCGTGGAGAGTTTCTCGTTACGGAGCGTGCTGGGGTCGGAAGGGGACCACAGCAGCCTAGGTGACCTCAGGGTCAGGTTGACCCAAGGGGAAACCAAAGTGAGTAGGCGGGTAGAGGCTTGTGACTCCGGTACGGGTTTGGGGATGCAGAGCCGTGGGGCCCTAGAGAGGCTCTCTTCTGAGTCCCACACCCCTGTAGTCAGGACCCCACAGGGTGATGCAGAGGTGGCAGGCGCTACCTCTGTGTCCGCCCCGAGTTTAGCGGGTGTTGTTAAGTCATACACGGAGCTGCGGAAGATTGAGCGCAGGCAGCTCAGGAGGGCAGAATCGCAGCAGTGCCCATTCGGATGCCCGGGGCCGCTTGCATATGAGAAGCTGCACGCCTTGCTGCGGCACCTCCCAAAGGTGTTCGAAGAGGAGAGGGAAGATGCTGGTGTAGCCAGGCGTCGCGTGGCGGCCCTCCTGTTCGTGGCTGACCTTCTCCTTGAGACAGCCACTCTGGAGAGCCTCATGGAATATGTGGAGGCCGCGGGCCTTTTTCGAGGGCTTGAGAGTCGCCAGGTAACGGACCGCCAAGCTGAGGCCATGAGGGAAGTCTGCCGGGTGTTGCAGGTGCCGGCTCCAGAGGAGTTCTGCGTCTCGCCAACCAATTCCCCCGCTGTCCTCATGCATTGGAGAGTGGTCGTGCTCCTTGTTGCCCGGCTCCCAAGGGAAGATCAGCTGGGGCTCTATCGTATATACGGGAGCCCCAGTGAGATGGACCTTGGGTTCAGCGATGTGACAACTCGCCGGGCAGGGCCTTGGCCAGATGAGGTTGGCAGGACGGACCCCAGACGAGACGAGAGTCAGGTCGCCGGGCCCATGGTCAGAAAGGCCGAGCCAGCCGAACCTTGTGGGGCAACACCTGTCCCACAAGGGGAAAAAAGGCAAGTGCAAGAGGAGCCGGTCCCACAGGGGTTCGATAGCCATTTCCACCTGGATAGGTGTAAAGTGAGCTTGAATCTCCGTGGGGCTGGGTTCCCGGATGTGGTTGCTGCACTCGTGCCAGCTGTGCGGAATAATATCCAGCTTGTTGGGGCTGTGGCCAATTTCTGCGACCCCGAGAGTTATCCGACCGCTGGGATGGTTAAACTTCTGAGGAGCCGGCGGGTGTATACCACCATTGGTATTCACCCGGGTTAAATCTGGCCTCGCTGGAGGCTGCCCTAAGCTTCCCAGGGGTGGTTGGGCTGGGGGAAGTAGGTGTGGATCACACCTTCCCCCCAGCAGAGTGGCCAAAGCAGGTGGAGGTCCTGGCAAGGGTCTTACCCCTGGTCTCCCTAGAACAGGTACTGGTAGTACACTTCAGGGGGCAGGAGCGGACTCATGCTGACGGGGCTTCCCTTTTCATTCGAGGGTTAGCCCAAATGTTGCTACGTCCTCATCAACGGATCCACCTCCACTGCTTTACGGGCAGCTTGGAGGAGGCCCGGTTGTGGAGTCAAGCTTTCCCCAACGCGTACTTTGGCTTCACTAAAATAGTGGAGCGCTTTGGGGAAGGACAGCTAGCGGCCCTACGAGCCATCAGGGACGAGGATGCTCCTGGAGACGGATGCACCATACTTTCCGTTTCCGGGGTACACCTGCTCGTCCCCGGTTTTCATAGGCCAGATGGCGAGAGCCATCGCCACTCTGCGGGGCACCACTGCGGATGCCCTGTTGAGGGCGACCTTGCGGAACGCCCAGTGTTTGTACCTCCGGCAGTGAATTACGCCGGAGGGACAAGGGGGAGAGAAACCGTAATCAGTGAATCAAATTAGGTTGGTTACCGGGATCGAATCAATTTGTTAGGAGACATCCAGTCAGGGTTGAGACGTGTTGGTCACCAGGGTCATGGGAAATATTACGGGTGGGTATTAAGGTTTGGTCAAAAGGGTAATTTTTGCGATATTGAAATTTGGTTAATATGGGTCATATGGGTAAATTTGGGTTTTTTTCATGTTAAATTATATTTATTAAACTAATAATGTTATCTGATACCGAGGCGGCTGCAGGGAACCCCGGTGGGTTGGAAACCCGCTGATGCCCTGGCCCAAGGTAATTGGGTTAGCGGGAGATTCAAAGCACGTGCCAGTGTCCAAATATATGGGAAATGTTGGACCAGGACAGTCAGGACTACGGTTAAGTAATAAGGGTTTTAATGTCAAAATTGGGAAGTTAGCGCTCACCGATGGCACTCTGGGCTCAGAGCTGGAGTGGGGTGAAGGCCCCCCCCCCCGGGTAGAACGACCATCATTATAAAGTAGGGGGGAGTGTAGTGACTGTCGATAGGGGGCTTATCAAGTCCTTGTGGCTCGTATCCCTGGTGATGTGGGTAGCCGGTGCGTTCCCGCCAACTGCCATGACGTAAGGCCAACAACGCTCTCTGATTGGTCGAGCCTCGACGAAAGCCAGCATTCTAGAAGGTATTGCTAAAGTGACAAGACGTGCATCCTGACAGAATCGTATATCTATAACGAAGACTAATAAGTAACAACCTGACGGCTTCAGATACCATGTATAGGTAAGGAATCACTTTAGCAGACTCAGATGGGTGTAGCAAATCATCATAAGACGACCAATGGTAGGAAGATGGTAACTGTCCATTGAATATGTTTGGTACAACGACTTGTTTTATTTTGATTTATATGTTTAGAATACTTCCAGGTTATGAAGGTGTGATGAAATTAAATGCGAGGCAGTTGGCTTTGCCGAGTTGGTGGGTGGGGCACCTGTAGTAAATATCTTATAAATTTGCTTTTTTATTATCTGATGTTCAATATTGCTGCACATGATGCTCGCCAAAAAAGAAAAATAACATAATATTTTTTTATCACACTGTCACTATATTTGTATGATGATATCGTTCGGAACGTTTGGTATTGGATTTGTTATTCATCCTTGCCATTTACCATACCAGTACAGTGCTATGAGGGGTATAGAATCACTCGGGTTAAACGTCTAATTTTAAAATGAAAGGAAAATGTCTATTTAATTTCTGATTTAGATTTACCCTTTTAGTTGTATGATAGCAGAATTTCTAAAATTATTGTCCTGAAACTGTGACTTTTTAATAGGCGTTTTTGTACCAATATTTACATAATTTCATTTTATCCTTAAAAGTGCCAAACTGCAACAAGTTACCTTAATTGATGATTGCATTTTGACTTTTGTCCCTAACATTTGTTAAAACAGCAAATATTTATTTCTGAGTTTATTGTGACAGTATGAATTTTTCGTTTCAAAAACACACTTCATTCAGGTAGTATAGAATCATTTTTTCTGAGAGGTGTTGCACGTAGCAATATATTTTGCATGGAAAAATGTCCCAAATAATTTCACCGTTGAATAAATGTATGCTTATATGATATATCTTCAAGCCTGGAAAGTTTTAAAATAATCTAAAATATATGAGCTGAGAAAATTGAATTTAAACAGAAAATGATTCTTTATTACCAATGATTCTATACACCCCAAAGCACTGTACTGAAGTCTGTTCTGACTATACCCTGATCATGGCATTCGATTGAAATTTGTCTCTGAATTTTTATTTATTCAGCGGAATCACTGCCAGTGTGTGAAATTTTCTAAAAGATATCCCGGATAATCCCCCAAATATAACTTGTGGTGAACAAATCAGTCTCATTCATTATTTTTCGCGCAACAGACATCAAGTTTCACAAAGAAAATATTTTTAAGAAAATTCATTAAGTTCTACAGTGGTTTAGAGGGGTCCTGCTACACATGCAGAGCTATGTAAAATTAACTGTGTTGTGAGACGTTTGACGTCTTTGTGTGCTTTTTTTACATACAGACTTTTTATAGATGCAACCTATAGACCGCGTATATAAAAAAGTGTATAGATGTTTATAGACGTGCATTCTTCCCCGCGGATAAGCATGAGGTCTCTTGCAATCTCATGTTTTTGGTGCTAATTTAGGTCAGGATTTTTAGTTATTTCATGATTCTTTCAGATGATGACCGGTATACCAGATGTCGGCGCGCATGAATTTTATCTCGACCCTAGGGTGAGATGGAAATAGCTAGCCCCTGTAAAATGAGGGATATCCTTGTCCGGTATGCAAGAAACTCTGATCTATCGAGGACACAAAAATTAGTTGGCAAGCACATTGGCTCCGCGATTTTTTAAACCCTTTTCTAAGAACTGGAACGGGTATAAAATGTGTGCCTGTAGTCATATAACCCTAAACTCAATTACTGCCGTACATGCACCTATGCACAAAATTGATTTAAATTGAAATGTGCAACCTTTTAATGTCCCGCAACAAAGTGAAGTGGCCATTTCAAAATCAAAAGTTGTGATGCTTGGATTTCCACTTACAAGTCAACTTTTTAAACATGTTTTATAGTAGTATTCTCGATAATGTGTACAGTCTTTACTTTATTCAGGACTTTATTACAGTCCAAGTTCATTGTTAATTTGTTGAAAAGGACGTAAAACACCATACAAAGTAAAAACATTGTAAATTCAATGACTAGAAACATGATAAATTAAATTATCAGAAATGATAAAACACATATCAGGGATCAAATTTAAAGGCAGAATTTGCTCATTAACACATAAACTGAAACAGTTGACGAAGCACTCGGAAGCGTTTAAACTTAGAGAATTACTCTAACAAAAATATAACTGAATAACATTAAACTGCACACACTTAGTATGTCAAATAAATACTTGTGTACTAATTACGCTGTACATGACTTCTGGTGCATTTTAGGCTCACCTTTTTATTGCGTATTTCGATTTTTTCGATTTTTTATTTTTTGAACCTTCGTTTGAAAAGTTTATTCACGTGAGTAAATGAGTATTGCACGCTGCGGGCCTGGCATATTCTGACTTACATTTTTAGCCACTTGCTATAAAAAAGCAGGTGCAAAGGTTTTCTACTTGCTATCTTAATTAAGGTACTTGCATTAATATAATTTGAAACCTTGTTTCATTTTAGAAGGATTGCTATACATGTAAATAATGACAATTTCACATTCAGCTAGATGCAGGAATTTAATAATGTATAATTATACTTACTCATATCCACCTATTTAACCAAGTTAGATAAATATGTTCAGTGAATAAATGTAGACAGAGACCTAGTAAGGTAGTTTTCTTTTATTACTTGAACAATTTATCAAGTACTAATATTTCCTACTTGCAATCTGCAAAAATCTACTTGCATTTAGCAAGTAAATAAGTTTTAAATTTGAACCCTGCATATTCTAGTAGGGTAAGGGTATACTTGAGGCTACATTACACAAATGCGGCGTCAACACAAAATATGTGCAGTGAAGCAGTCTATGCAACAACAAAACATGGCGGTATTAGTCTGATATTGCACAGACCTAATAACAAATTTATTAATATGTCTGTGGATATCGGTGCAGAAATAATAGTAAACAAGAAATAGCACTGTTAGTAAGAAATACCCACGAAGTCACATTTGACCTCTAAGTATGACCTTGACCTTGGAGCCATGGAACTGGATTTTGTGCGCGACACGTTGTTTGGTTGCGGTGAGCATTTGTGCCAAGTTATTTGAAAATCCGTCCATGAATGACCGGACACAGTTTGACTTTTGACCTCCAAGTGATCACTTGTGCCAAGTTATTTAAAAATCCCAGCAGGGGTTGTGACATTACGGTCCGGATACCTGTTTTGACCTATGAACTTCAAGTGTGACCTTGACCTTTGAGGTACGGACCTGGGTTTTGCGCGCAACACATTGTCTTGTTATGGTGATCACTTGTGCCAAGTTATTTAAAAATCCCTGCAGGGGTTGTGACGTTACGGTCCGGACACGAAATTGCGTACCTGTTTTTGACCTATGAACTTGAAGTGTGACCTTGAGGTACGGACCTGGGTTTTGCGCACGACAGATCGTCTTGTTATGGTGATCACTTATGCCAAGTTAATTAAAAATTCCTGCAGGGGTTGTGACGTTACGGTCCGGACACGAAATGCGTACCTGTTTTTGACCTATGAACTTAAAGTGTGACCTTGACCTTTAAGGTACGGATCTGGGTTTTGCGCGCGACACATCGTCTTGTTATGGTGATCACTTGTGCCAAGTAAATTAAAAATCCATGCAGGGGGTTTTGAAGGTACAGTCCGAACACAAACTGCTGAATGACGGTCGGACGGTGCGATTACTATATGCTCCCGAAACCTTTCAGGGGGCATAACTACTAGGCGGCTAGTTAGATAGATGACAACTGTCCAGTGAATTTTATTGGTAGGATGAAGGTTTGTTTTTTATTGTTTGTTTATATCTTTACTTTAATGCTTTCCTTCCAGATAAGCAATCTCTAACAGGGTCTTTGTATCATGTCAGTGTGTGTGGTAGTATCTTACTTGAGCAATGTACTCTGAAAGTATGCCAGCCTTCAGTGTGAAAGTATGCCAGCCTTCGGAGGGGATGTGTCGGTCCTGTGTGCAAACAGAACAATGTGCAGCCAATACTCATTGCTTCTGTGTCAGCTTGATTCACGTCCGTAAACAGTCCCCGGAAAAGTGGTTGCTCATACAGTGCTCCAGATAAGACGCATATATATATATATATAATCGCCGATAAATATGGAGAACCAAATACCCACGTACACACAACTTAATAGCTTAGAAAAGTAGAGTGCGCCCGGCCATACTCAATGGATGCTTATTGAAGTTTGAGGTACTGAATGACAGTCAAGTGCAGAATTTTACTTACGTTTCGTTAGATGCTTGCAAGAAAATAGAAATGGCCTTTTTGTCGGCTATTTGACACGAATTAATCAATAATGCCCTTAAATATATATACATTCAACATTGCTTCTGTCTTCTTTTTTTTAAGGGGGAGATGAAATATGCAATATTTTTTATGGTAATGACTAATGAATATATACTCGGTGAAAAAGGTTTTGGACCAGGGTATATAAAGTCATATAAAAATAAAACTAGTGGACAGAATTTAAGTATCTTTTTTTAGTAACCAAGGTCTACCCTTCCCGGTTAATTTGGTACCAGAACATTAAATTCCAAACAAGATTTGATTTTAAAAAAATATCGCGAACAAACAAAGGTTCTAACAAATGTTGCAAAGTCCATAAAAAGTAACAGTTACGTACACATTCGAGTAACCAATAAAAAGATTATTATTTTTTCGCAAACTTTCATTGTAAACGATAATTATTGTTGATTGTTGGTCTATTGTGAATTATCAACTGAGATAGTAAGGGTAATGGTCGAATGTCAAGGTTTAGCGATCATTGTAAGGGTTCGAACACTGCCATTTATTTTACAGTGTATACCTTTTACAAAACTTGTTTACAAAAATACGCATAAGTTTGTAATTTGTAAATACGAAAAAAACAAAAAACATGCATACATTGTGCTGAAAGCTTATCTGGAGCACTGCATATAAACTCAGAAGACATCACCCAATACCTGCTTAAATAACAATAACCGGATTTTAATTGAATGAACCTTGAATACCACACCATAAACTCACCAAAGAAAATTGATAAACTTGGAAATATGGAACCAGATTACAGATGACAGCAAGCTATTTCGAGAGAAAAACATTAAACATGTCAGAGGGAACATGACTAGATCGGCATGATATTCTTTTCTTTGGTGAGTTTTATGTATGCATGTGTGGTATATAAGGCTTAAATTAGTTGTTTATTCAGGCATTGCGTGATGTTTTCAGAAACCTGCGTATGGAGTTGTGCCACATACTCTACCTACTTTATAAAGGGGGTTCTAGCTCAGCAGTGCTCCAGATAGACTGGACATCCATGTAAATTACGTGATATTTCAGAGTCTTCATTTTATTTTAATTCACTCCATACCATATACGGACGTAATTTTCCAGGTACGCTATTTCTTTTGAAAACGATGCGTATTTTGGTAGCTTATTTTTGCCAATCAGAGTTTTTGTGGTGCATAGCATACTTTTCACGAGACAGCTTTACTGATTGTATGTAACCGCGTCACCAGTTATTTACAGTTTTCTCTCTTTGGTTCTGTTTTCACGAGACAGCTTTATTGATTGTATGAAACCGCGTCACCAGTTATTTACAGTTTCTATCTTTGGTTCTGTTTCTCATTTTTCCCTGTAATATTGGTACGGGTTCACTGAGCATTTATCGCCAATTTGTTATGCAAAACAATAGTAAATTTGCCGATGATTTTTGGTGTGCACTGCAAGCGATGAGAACAATTAAAAAAAGAGAGACCCGCTAATTGTTCGTACCATTTTAATGGACTTTATTTCCAATCGCGGGAAGTGTCTGAAAACTAGTTGATCCTAGCAAAATTTACAAGATGGCCGCCACGGCTAAAAATAGATTTTTAAAATACGTTTGTAGCAATTACTTCTTGAAAACTGTAAATGATATTGATATGGGACTTTTTCTAAAAAGATCAGCATGACATGATGTTGATTCTTGTCGAAGATTATTTTGATTCGACCGACATTAAACATGGCCGCTAGTGGCCATCTTTGTTACTACTCTGAATCTACTTGACAGATTTTTATGAAACTTCACAAAAATGCTGATCTAGCTATCAAAACCTATCAGTATAGCTTGAGAATCATTGACCTCTTGTTTAATAATAAAAATTTAATAAATGAATTATAACCCACAATGGATTGCATCCAGAAATAACATAAAGTATATTTGTGTTTTACAACAATACTATTAACGACTATGACAAATTAGTTTGGCTTTAAACATTTTTTAATGCTATTTACAGTATACCCATGCGCGCAGTTTGCTAATACAAATTGTCACAGTGTCGGTGCCCAGACTCGAGCATTAACATCTTTTCCAGGCTGTGATGAATGGCCATGATATACATATGGATTTTTGAAGATGACATGTACATGTAAGTTGATGCTCACAAATAACTAGATGCTCACAAATAACTAGATGCTCACAAATAACTAGCACTCCTTTCTATTTGGTTTCAGAACTAGAACATATTGACCCCAAATTCAACTTGTTTTACTTACGGTATGGTAACCGGAGGCCCCGGGTTCAATCCTCCGTGGTGCCATTGAGTTCCGTCGGTGTGTTCTTGGGCAAGACACTTTCCCTTAGCCTCGTCCGTCGGATGGGGACGTAAACCGGTCGGTCCCGTGTATCGATCTATCATTCGAGCACGTTAAAGAACCATAGGAATCTATTCGGTAATAGGAGTAGGGCAGGTTCCCGGATTCCTATGTATCCTTCCTCTCTCTCTGGGGAGGCTCTAATAACCTATACTGTGCTGATGAGCCGTTAAACAACATTCAATTACGGTGTGGTTCAGATTATGAACTAATGAGCAAGTATATAATGCATTAGCTGGTTCCTATGCATTGCATGATGTCTCATTATGTCTGTCCAGCAATCTTCTCTTTACTGATATTTTACTAACAGAGCCTTGTAAAAATAATGGGGTTTAGGTCCAACCTTTGTCTTACTAAAACATAAAATATTACTGATTTGATTATTGTCTACTTTTTATATGTCTGCCTGTCTGTAAAAAAATGCTCATTCCAGACAGTAACTCTGAAACTATAACACCCACAGTCATGAACTGTACATTGCCCTTAGTAAGAGGAGGAACTCTAATTTTTTGGGGGGTCAAAGGTCCAGGTCGCCATGACCTTATATGGAAATATACATTCTGGACGATAACTCCGAAACAATAACACCCACTCTCATGAAACTTTATAGGCAAATTTCGTCTAGCGGCATGGGCATTGGTGTCCGTAAGCATTTATTTCTCAGAAACCACTTGGCCAATTTTACTCAAATTTCCCTTGGATACTCCTGAGTTTTTTTATCAGATATTTAAAGGGACACATGGCAATCTAGAGTTTTATTCAAATATTAAAATGTGCTCCTCGATTTAGTTATCCTGCGTCATTTTGACTTTAAAACTGCTTGCATATAATTAAAAAAACAACTGTGATTTCAATTTTCTTCACTATTTTACCGAATTTTCAAATATATTATTGGTGCAATATTATAAAGAGTTAGTAAAATGTAAAAACAATTTGCTTTGAACTTTATAATTCTAACAATTAATATTAATGATTGTACAAATTCAATTTAAGAGAAAACTAACGGGACGCTGTGATAAAAAAATCAAGATGTTTAAACAATTGTATGCACTTGTCATCTCAGCAAATGGCAAACTCGATTGTTTTTAGTTACTAAAATGTTTGCAAACTTTCATTTAAGCATCATTGACCTTTTTATTAGATCACCTGAGCCGAAGGCTCAAGGTGATATATTGGGATCACTCTTCGTCCGTCGTCTGTCGTCCGTCGTCGTTAACTTTTCTTCAAACAACTTCTCCTCAGAAACCGCTTGGCTAATTTTGACCAAACTTTCCACTCGAAAAAAAATTAAAAACAAAACTTCTGGTACGTAAAATATTGAGTATGAAATGTGTAGGCTGTGTCCCGTTTCTTACTTAATCACTTTCATTTACGGCGAATTTATTGTTGTACGTTCTTTTTTTTCCAAATCTAACAGCAGTGTTATACCTATTGATGAAGTGTTGCAGAAAATAAAAAAAGTCTTAAACTGTTATAAATGTAGTCTGTTTTTTATTACTTAAACTGTTATACAAGGTAGTCTGTTTTTTATTACTTAAACATAACACTAAACTGTATTTAATATAAATAAAACATGTAGGCTATTTAAAACAATGATCAAATCAAATTATGGCCAGAAAATAATTCCCCCTTTCCTGTAAAATCGCGCTAAAATTCCCCCACCCAAGCGTGTGGGTCGCAGTCCCCCAAAACAGAGTGACGGCCCTGCCAACTCTCATGGCTTGCGGAATGTCGGTGGTTCTAACCAGGTAACCAACCGCCTGGTCGGAGGGGCATCTGGGGTCTTCCTCCACCAATGGAAGCTGGAAAGTCGACATATGACCTTAGTTGTTGGTGTGACTATAAAATCCCAATTCAATTCAATTAAATTTTTCTACATCCATATTTCAAATAATTGTTTGAACAATTGAAAACAAATTCTGTTTGCAAATATAAATTACTAAATGTTGATTATGTTAAAACCTGTGAGATTTTCAAACTCCAATTTTTTTTATATTTTTTATTTAATTTATATACATGTATGAAGCAGGTTTAAAGTTAAAAACGATACTTGATTAATAAATTGAGATGCTAATTATAATTGATAAATTCTTCAAGATTTCCATGTCTCTTTTACATACTTTGACAGGGAACATAAATTCACAGAATTGTTGATTATATTAAACACATGCAATAGTAAAATTATAACTAAAGAAAATTTGAAAACACTATAATTTATTACATTTTATTTAATTACAAGATGATTTTAACTTCAGAATAATACTGGAATAATAAAATGAATGGATGTGCTAATTGTAATGCTTGATTAAGTTTAATATAAGTATGAGGAAAGTACCGGTATTAAAGATGACATAATTACATAATTTTGTATATTCAACAAACAGTAAATTTCTGAATTTAAATAATGATTATAAATACTATCTTCACATTTTCAAATGCAAATACAATTATTCTATTCACTCAGTTCTTACATATACCTGAAAATATTGAAAAATGTGATTAGAGACATAACTTTAGATTTTATGCATTTTACTTGTTTTAGTGTAATTAATAGACCTATAAGAAATACTCTCTGTATGTTTGTTACACAGTTTGATCAGACAGGATATGATACTGTGATACATCCTGTTTGATATATGTATGGTGTCAATTATGTGATTGCTGGGGTGTTAATTATTTAATGACCCCCAATTAACAGCCATATGGTGTCACACTTCCTTTGTGGATTGATTGGATTAAAGATTTTATGGTTCTCTAAAAAAAAAGTGGTTCATGTAATACTTAGTTAATGACTTCTCCTTCTCTGTTTTGACTGCCAGCAATTTATAATTTTATTATATCTGGTTAGACTTAAATTTGGGCATGATAAAAGCCAGTCAAGTATCATTTAAACCACATTCAAACATTTATTAGTTTTGGTGAACTTTTTGATTTAATTTTCATAATATTGATTTGAGGCTCCAGTAATATACTTTATTCTAGTTCATATGCTAAAGAGACACAAGTTAATCTTGATTTTTTAAAGCCTGAAAGCATCCCAGTAGTTCTTCTACATAACTTGCATTTTTGCATATCATTGTTAATTAATATTTGAATTATTCAAATCAAATTGTATAAAATTTGCCTTCTAACTAATTGTTGATTATATTACAACAATAATATATTTAAAGCTAACAGAGGTGTCCGCATCATGCCAATGTGTCCGCGGACGTATTGGACAACACGTAAGTGTCGATTTTTTTTTTATATTGATCTGTAAATGTCGAAAGGTAGATTAGAGAGGAGATTTTGCTTACTAGTTTGTTAATTAACAAAATAAAATAGACTTGTAGCAGGGTCGATGACATTTCCTTTGTATGTGCACAGTTGTAAATCATTTAATTGAAAATAACTTCCAGTTATCAGAAATTAGAGTATGGCAGACTGGTGAAATGAACATGCTACAAAACAGAGTATGGTCTCATCTCATTGGTTGATTTAAACACCTCGATGGGCTGCGGCCATCTCGATGATTAAATCAGCCAACTCGATACACATAGAAGGAATTGATATCATAAATAATGATTTAATTAATTAATTTGAATAAGCCATTGTTGACAGTTATTTATGTTGATATAGAAAACAGATCTGAATAAAGATGAAGAATGAAAAACTGATAAATAAAGAAAAGAATAAAATGAATGAAAAAAATAATAAATGTGGAATTTTATAAAATAAAAAAAAGCAGCGCACAAAATAATTCAGTGGTATATGCGTTGAGCGATTTAATATGAGAGAACAGGTGAACTAGCCGAGTGGTCGATTTTTAAATAACCTGAGGTTAAGGCGCTTGGCCACTTTTGACCTAACTTCACATGGATGAATGCTTAGGCCAAACAAAATAATATGTTTGGTTCAGGTATAATACTGGCAAAAAAATAGGGTAGGTAGGTAGGATTTTTATTTTTTTATTTATTTTTTCTCAATAATGAATTATTCTTACACTCCACACTCGTTCTTATATCGGGGGCCATTTATCTACCTCGGGAGATACTTCCCGTATCTCAAAAACACTGGTTATTAAACTCTATATGTTAAATTACTATACCATGAGTTCGATTTATTTGCATTATCAACAAAATGTTGTTTTTTTTGTTTTGTTTTTTTTGCATAAAAAGTTTTAGGGTCGGCCACTTAAAATAGGGTCGGTCGGGTTACCTGAACCACACATTTTTTTTATGTGGATATAGATTTATTAAAATTAGGTCATCGCAACATCCAAGATGGCCACCATTACCATATATGGTCGAAACCTAAAGAGATCTTCTTCCCAAGAACTGCTGGACAGATTTCGCCATTTTCTTTTTAAAAATGATTGATAATGCCTAGACTATCAAGTTTGTTCAAGTGAAGTCTCCGGGGTCAAAATTGGCCATGTCCCAGAGTCCAAAGTTTGTATTGAGATATTTTTCTCTAAAACCACAAGGCACAGAGCTCTCATGTACTACATGTAGCATCAGCTTATGGTCCTCTACTAAGTTTGTTCAAATGGGTTCAAATTTGGCCCCAGCCCGGGCTCACAGTTTTACATAGACTTATATAAGAAAAAATAAATCTTCTTCTCTGAAACTAAAAGAGCCAGAGCATGGGCGTAGCTTGGCTGAATATGATGTGTAGGCCGAGTTCTCGGTGGGATTTTTTTTTTCAGCTAGACTGTCGGAGGTGCGTTTTGGCGTATATTATTTCGTACCGGTGAATATGTCCATAAGAGCATCAATATCCTTACTTTTTACCGTAAATTATATATCTTATAACTAAAAAGAAGCTGAAAACATTTAAAGTGCATTTTTATTTTTTCGATTTCTCAGAAAAATGTGTAGGCCGCGGCCTACACGGCCTACAGGAAGCTACGTTCCTGCAGAGGTTTAATATTTTGCATTTACTATAAGCTTATGGTCCTTTACCAAGTTTGTTTAATAGTGACCCTGGGGTCACATTTGGTCCCGCCCCCAAGGGTCACATGTTTTACATCGACATGTATAGAGAGAAACTTAAAAATTCTCTGAAAATGCAAGAGTAAGATATATTTTGCATTTGCAATCAGCTTATGGTCCACTACCAAGCCTATTCAAATGGTGATCCTGTGGTCATATTTGGCCTCACCCAAGCGGTCACATATTTTACAGAGTTACATAGGGATTTTTTTTTTTTAAAATCTCCTCAGAATAGCGTCTCCATGGTCGAATGGTTAACAACGTTGCGTTGTAAACCTTCGCCTCTCACCCCTGCGGATTCGAATCACACAGGGAGCTTGACTTGTAAGTGAGGAAGTGTTGATTTTACGGATGGCGGGAGGTGTATAGTACTGGTTTTACCCAGGAAAAGTGGGTGGTCTGCCTCTACCACAAAAAAAATCGACCGTCATATATAACCTTAAATGTGTTGAAAATGACGTAAAACACCATACAAACAAACAAACAATCTTTGTCAATTTTGACCAAACTTCACATGGATGATCCTTAGGTGAATGTTTTTCAAATTTGTTAAAATTAGGTAAACATGATATCCAAGATGGCCGCCATAGAATAATCTTTAAATTAATTGTACCCTGCAGGGAAGCTAAGGCCATGTGTTCAAATCCCACTGGATTTTTATTTTTTTTATTCTTTATTTTTATTATCGTTTCCTGTTTGGATGCGTTGTTTCTTTTGTTTCATTTTCTAAAGTTTGTATATAAAGATTTGACATATTTTACGTATGCATATATAGGGAAATCGTCTTTTCTGTGTACAAGAGCCAGAGGTTTAATATTTTGTATTTACCTTATGCTTATGGTCCTCTACCAAGCCTGTTTAAATGAAAAGATCCTGGGGTCACATTTGGCCCCGCCCCAGAGGTCACATGTTTTACAAAGACTTACATAGGGACATTTTAAAAAAAAATCTTCTGATCAGAAACAGCGTGGTCCATTTTGACCAAACGACACATGGATGATTCCTCAGGTGAACGTTTTTCAAATTTGTTAAAATTAGGTAAACACGACATCCATGATGACCACCATAAATTACTTGTACACTGGGAAACTAAGGTCATGGGTTCACATCCCGCTAGAATTTCTTTTTTATTCATTATTTTTATCGTTTCCTGCTTTGTTGCGGTTTCTTTTGTTTAATTTTTCTAAAGTTTGTATATAAACATTTTGCATATTTTACATAGACATATATTGGGAAAACTTAAAAAATCTTCTTCTCTAAAGTTACAAGAGCCAGAGGTTTAATGTTTCGCATTTGCTATAGGCTTATGGTTTTGTACCAGGTTTGTTTAAATGGTGACCTTTGGGTCACATTTGGCCACCCCACTTTTCCTGTGTAGAACCAGTACTGTACACCTCCCGCCATCCGTAAGAATCGACACTTCCTCACTTACAAGTCGATCTCCAAGCGGGATTTGAACCCGCAGCGGTGAGAGGCGAAGGTTTACAATATGATGGCATTAACCATTCGGCCACGGAGACGCTACATTGAAATAAAACAATACTTGTACTATGTATAATGGTCCTATATAACTCACGCCCGGGAATCATACTGCCTGCATTTATTTGGCAATACCAAGGATTGATTTAATACGTGTGGAGGATTTCTTGTTGTGCAAGCATGCGATAAAGGGTGCTCGGATTAATGTATGTGGTCCAGATTTTGAACGATTAAATTTACATTTAAGCCTGTTTGCTGAAAATCGAGGAATGTCTTGTGCTAGCCATTGGACAAACCAATGCATATTTATCTATTGTAAATCAAACATAAATATAAATAACATTATTTATAAACATAACATTATGATATCTTAATAAAATAATAACAAATCGACCATTCATCTATTTCGCCAGTTCGCCAGTTCTCATATTACATTTATAAACGCGTATACCAGTTTTAGAAATGTATGGATGAAATTCCATTATCAAGGGCCTAGAGAATTATACGTTGCTGATTTTATCACTGCATTATATGGTTATATTGTGTTCTATTTATTTATCTTTTTTACTTCGTTAATTTTATTCTCTCCTTTATTAAATAGGTTTTCTTTCTTCATCTTTATTCAGATCTGTTATCGTTACCAACATAAATTGCTGTTAAACATGGTTTATTCCAATTATTTAATTGAATCCTTTACAATAGTATTAATGCCTTATCTGTGTATATTTGATTTCATTAATTTTCCTTATCTATGAAAAACTATACTTATAAGCAAAATCTCCTTTTTAATCTACCATTCGACCTTAACTGATCAAAATCAAAGATTTATTTGTTTGACAAAGCCACTAAATATGCCACGGACATATTCGCTCGTTGTGGACATATTTGACACGTGTGGTCCATTATGTCAGCGTACATATTGGCACGTTGTGGACATACCGACACCTTCATACATGTCGACATAAATTTAACAAATTCTCACACTACTATATTTCAGTTTTGTATTTTTCAACCATGCTTGTGAACATTTTTTTGCAGCCCAAGTAGGTAGCTGTGATACTGGCTAAGGTATAATTATGAATAACTGCAAGTTGATTTTCAAAGTCAAAATGATACAGGATTAATAAAATCTGGTTAATCCCATTTAAAGATTGCCATGTGTCCCTTTAAAAATAGATTGATTGATTGTTTAAAAACAGTCATCATATAATTGTTAAATAATTGTCCATTATAATTGTATTTCTGAGGTACGGTAACGTCAAATTATAATGCACATTTAATATTGTCATTATTTTTATATTTTCAGCATCTGAGCATACATTAGGATTGTGAGAAACAGATGTAATCAGTGAAGTAGAAGACAGCTGTCTTTGGCCTTAGCTTTGAATTGGACCCAGTAAAATTCTGAAATAAGGGGTAAATTTGAATTTTGAATGTGCTTTTTTCTTCTTTAAAACATTTTTCTTTGCTACAGTTCTATTACGAATGGTTAGAATACTTCCCTGACACCCTGACAGATTCCCATACAATATGTAGAGTTGAAATGCAAAACTGAGGCTTTGTGGAAACGCAGTTTTTTCATGGTAAATCTCAAAATGTCGACGAACAACTTGAAATACTGAAAAATATCATGCAATGGCTGTTATATTTGTTTTGCTTTTTGGGTTGTATGTCATCCTGACAGCAATTATAAGTGCATCACTTTGCCTATCTATGCAGTCCAGCTTTTGTGTGTGTTTGGACAATGCCCACTTCACCATTCACATTTTAACTTTAAATTCGTTGTCACTATTCCTCCTAAACCACTTGTTGGATTGACATGAATATGTTCCTACTAAAACCAGGTCAATATGAATGACCTTGACCTACTTTTCGACTTAGTTAACTTAACCCTGGAGTTTTATGTGACTGACAGTGCTACACAATGACCTTGACCTACTTTTCAGACGGTTAATTAACACTGAAGTTTTATTTTATGTGACTGACAGCGCTACAGTGCATGCGTGTCCCATGGACACATTTTCTAGTTAGCTCTACTGGCCAAAGGCTTATGCGATCACTTTTCGTCCGTCCGTCCGACTGTCCGTCGGTCTGTTAGCAATTTTATAAAATCAAAATCTCCTCTGAAACCGCTTGAAGGATTTTGATGAAACTTCATCACAATGTTACTTGGGAGGGCCCCTCTCGATTTGTGGCTAAAACTAGGTCAAATTTAAAGAAATTTCAAACGACATCTCCTCCGAAACCACTTATTCCATTCTACTGAAATATCATAAACATGTTCCTTGGGTTAGCCTCTATCAAATTTATGTTTTTCGTTATCGTAAAATAATTAAAATGGCCACCACGGCGACCCAAAGTTTACATATAGTTATATAGTAAAAGGTTAAAAATTACATCTCTGAAACCGCCTGAAAGATTTTGAAGAAATTTAAGCACAATGATATTTAGGATAGTCTCTCTCAGATTTGTGTTTTTCGGCGGCCGCCAGTCATCCAGGATGGCCGCCATGGCTACATCTCCTCCGAAAACACTAATTCCATTCTACTGAAATATCATATACATGTTCCTTTGGTTGGCTTCTATTAGGTTTGTGTTTTTCGTAATCGTCGAAAAATCAAAATGGCCGCCACTGCGACCCAAAATTTACATAGAGTTATATAGGAAAAGTTTAAAAATGACATCTTCTCCGCTTAAAGGATTTTGATGAAACTTGATCACAATGATATTTGGGATAGTCCCTTTCAGATATGTGTTTTTCGCGGCCACCATGCATCCAAGATGGCCGCCATGGGTAAAACTAGGTCAAATTTAAGGAAATTTCAAACAATATCTCCTCCGAAACCACTAATTCCATTCTTGTGAAATATCATATACATGTTCCTTGGGTTGGCCTCTATCAAGTTTGTGTTTTTCGTTATCGTCGTATAATCAAAATGGCTGCCACGGCGGCCCAAATTTTACATAGAGTTATATAGGAAAAGGTTGAAAATGACATTTTCTCTGAAACCGCTTGAAGGATTTTGATGAAACTTAATCACCATGATATTTGGGATAGTCCCTCTCAGATTTGTGTTTTTTACGACCGCCAGTCATCCAAGATGGTCGCCATGTCTAAAACTAGGTCAAATTTAAGGAAATTTCAAACAACATGTCCTCCGAAAACACTTATTCCATTCTTGTGAAATATCATAAACATGTTTCTTGGGTTGGCCTCTACCAAGTTTGTGTTTTTCGTAATTGTTGAATAATCAGAATGGCCACCACGTCAACCCAAAGTTTACATAGAGTTATATAGGCAGTGTTTTTTTATGCCTAACTTGGAGCCGGAATTTCGGCCCCATCACAGTTCCAAAAAGTATCCTTTTTTCACAATTATATCCAAAGAATTTACAATCCGAAAAAAAATGATTTTTATTTGTTTTGCGGGGGGTAAGTACAGACCAGTTAGGATACTAGTCTTAATATAAGCTGGTGTCAAAACTAGTCTGTATTTACCAAAAACAAAACTTAAAACCAAGGGATATTAAACTATGAAAATAAAAGTGAAAAAAGTTTATTTCTCTTTTGTTATAATATTTCACAATTTTCTAAATTTCTAGAAAAATGCCGCTATTTTTCACAATGGCATGGGCATGAGGCTGCATTCACAAAAGACATAAAAAACACTGATAGGAAAAGGCTAAAAATTAATCTTCTCTGAAACCGGTTGAAGGATTTTGATGAAACTTAATCACAATGATCTTTGGGATAGTCCTCCTCAGATTTATGTTTTTCACGGCCATTAGTCATCCAAAATAGGGGGCGTCCGTGGCCGAGTGGTTAGAGCAGGGTTCCGGAAATACGGTTGCCCGACGCCCCGGGCAAGTGGATTTTGGGTGCGGGCAAGTGACCTTCGCAAATCTGGTTGCCCGCCACTTGCCCGACGGACATTTTCATTTCAGAACAAATCAAGTGGTAAACTAGCCGTATCAGAATTTCTTTCTGATAACTGAATAAAACTGGCCGCTGTTTTTCGCCACTAGCGAGTGTTAATAAGATCAAACAACTTTCGGTACATTCAACAATCTCGCCCCAGGCAGCTTAATTTGTGGCATTATTTCAATAAACAACTAATTAACCCACACGCGCAGTTCACACCATTTGACAACAACTTATCCTGACACGACCGTCAGACGTGTGTCCATTGGCCAATGAAATCGCGGATATTATGTCCGTGACCTTCCAACCATAAACATAGCTACTTTCAGAAATAGTTTACAAATAATCTGGACCTTCCACCAATCAAATCAGAAAACTCTTTCTTAATTTGAAATTTATTGTGTCAAAATAATGACTGACAGGCCCACGTGACGTTATGTTTTTGTTTAGATAATTTTGCCGAAGATTTTTTCATAACGAAAATACACATTTCTTTTACTCAAAGCACTCGTTTATTAATGCGCTTTTATGAGGTATTTGGTGTATTTCATTGATATAGTCTGTAATTAAACGTATATGGAAGTGCATACCACACAAGTAAGTTGCGTAACTTAGCGATATGCGCATGTCATGGGTTTTCGCAATTTCAGAAAAATCACGAAACCTTTTTCTCAAGTTCTGAACTTTCGCTTTTGATAAATAAGGTTACTGCTACTACTTCTCAAACAATTCCTAGGGAACCCTAATAAGGGTACCCCTATTCACGCCTCTTGCTTTCATCTAATTCCCTTTAGTTAAAATACAAAGCCGTAGGAACGTGATTGCAGAAATTGGGGGCCAAGTTAATATTTTTAATAACGTTTTTGTCTTGTTTCTTTGCTTGTCGCACCTTTAAATGAATACAATAGCTCCTTTTTTTTCTGTCAACTGGTTAATTGTACACACTGTGACATTAAAAGTTCCATACACTAGCTGCCAATCATTTTTTTTTGGATGGTCATCAAACATGATGTGGGGTTGTGTTTGTGGGGATTCGGGTGGGGTGGGAGTGCGGAATAAAATGACTTTGTATACTGTTTCATCATTTTATGATTTAAGTAACACAAAGATGTTATAGGCTCAAAAGAAGAAAATGCAAGCATTTGATTTTTTTATATGAATAAATACAATGTATTAACTAATTCATAAAATACACTCGCCCTTCCTTTTCTAAGTATAATGGTCCAATTTTTTGCGGCGGTCCGTCACGTTTAACACGAATAATGGTACACCGCCATTTCTTGGGGCAATTAAGTGTTCTTAAATGTGGGGCAAGTGACATTATGGGCAGGGCAAGTGACTTTTGAAAATCCACTTGCCCTGGGCAAGTGGATTTTCAAAATATTTCCAGAACCCTGTAGAGTCTCTGACTTGAAATCACTTGCCCCTCACCGCTGTAGGTTCGATCCCTCTGGGGCCTAGGAATCTTTATGTGAGGAAGCTATCCAGCTGGCTTGCGGTACGTTGGTGGTTCTACCCAGGTGCCCGCCCGTGCACGAAAATTGCCCGGAGGGGCACCTGGGGTCTTCCTCCAACAGTGGAAGCTGGAAAGTCGCCATATGACCTTAGCTGTTGGTGCGACTATAAAATCCAATTCAATCATCCAAAATGGCCACCATGGCTAAAATTAGGTCAAATTTAAAGAGATTTCAAACGACACCTCCGAAACCACTTAATCCATTCCAGTGAAATATCATATACATGTTCCTTGGATTGGCCTCCATCAAATTATGTTTTTAGTTATCTTCAAATTATCACAATGATCTTTGGGATAGTGCGCCTCAGATGTGTGTTTTTCGCAGCCGCCAGTTGTCCAAGATGGCCACCATGGCTAAAACTAAGTCAAATTTAAGGAAATTTCAAACGACATCTTCTCCGCAACCACTTAATCCATTCCAGTAAAATAACATATACGTGTGCCTTGGGTTGGCCTCTATCAAATTGGTGTTTTTCGTTATCATCGAATAATCAAAATGGTTGCCATGGTGACCCAAGGTTTAAAAAGAGTTATTTAGGAAAAGATTAAATATGAAATCTTCTCTGAAACCTTTTGAAGGATGTTGTTGAAACTTTATCACAGTGATTGGCGACTATAATGTTTTTGTTTTTTGTTTTCTTGCAATAATCAAAATGGTCGCCGTGGTGACCCAAAGTTTATATAGGAAAAGGGTAAATATGACATCTTTACACAGTAGAGCGTCTACAGGCCCTCTTGGGCCTCTTGTTTTACTATTACTGTTGTCTTTTCATATAATACATAAAACATTTATGTACAACAAAAACTTAATAGTATCCAAAAATGTTTACATTCTGCTTCCAAATATATGTTAACAAGGTTGTGCCCTATCCACTATCAAACTTACTTGGTTGTGCAGTGGGGGGAGACTCTATTTTCTCAACAAAAAGAAACTAGTTTGTAAAGCTTTAGGTGTTTTAAATAGAGTGATTTGTTATTTCTTTTTCAGGTGTGTGACTTAATTGTACTAAGGGAGATATTTCAACCCGGGACGGGCTGATCAGAAATCCAGAAGCTCCCTGAGCCTTAATGTACACACCATTGCAGCAATTACGCATTTAGATCATAAAAGAGGAAGTAGGAGACATGATCTTTGGCTATCACATGAAACTATCCATTGCTCTAACGGTTATGATTACAATCATTTAGTGCATAAAAAACTTTTGATAAAAATATCACTTAGTATAGTTTTGCATTCAACAATGAATGAAACCGTAGTAAAGGAATGAAAATGTGATTGGACTTATTTCATTGAATATCTCACCTGTTAGGCTAGATATGGAGCAAACATTTCAGTGTGTTCCTGCCGCGTGATGTACATCTATGAAATAAAAGTCAGATTCAGTCCAATCATGTTTTACACTTGTAAATTACTTATTTCAAGCAATGAATACACTTAACACATTTAGAAACGCACGGGTTGCATATTTGAGGGTTTCTCAAATCGGGAGCATTGTATAAAACTGAAAACTGGTACATATGTCACTTCATCTTTATTACACGTGTGTGCCAAATTTCATGTGAATTGATAAAACACTTTGAGATCAGATTGGTTATTTTTCACTCACACCGTCAGATTAAAAATGCACAAGTCAGTATCTTGTGTGACCACCATTTGCATTGACAAAAGCTGTACACCTGCGATGCATTGAATTGATTTCGGTAGCAATCTCCTGTTGTGGTATATTCTGTCATTCTACAATAGCAGCTATACGAAGTTGCTGTAAAGTCTGAGTGGGGTTCAAACGCTTCGCGATACGCGTTTTTAACATATCCCAGACGTGCTCAATTGGCGACATGTCTGGGCTGAGAGCAGGCCAGGCAAGCACGTTAACATTGTGCTGATTTAAAAATCTTCTTGTCACACCGTCGGTATGTGGCGGCGCGTTATCCTGCTGCAGGATACCGTTTCATTTCGGGAGGTGCTGAGCCATAAAAGGTACTACAACTGGCTGCAAAACGTTATTAATGTAAACATTTGCCGTAACGGGCGTGGGCGGTCTCGAACGGTCCCAGTTTGATGGAAATGAGATATCAGCCTTGAAATGGTGGAATGGTGACAGCCAAATCTTCTGGCGATGGCACACTTGGAACTTCCGGTTGCGAACATTCCAAGTGCCTGATTTCGCTCATCTTCGCTGAGACGTGGCATTCTTAGCAGCGGTCAATATCGAGTTTCATTCTGCTTTTATGATGTGTCTGATAACTAGCCATGCATGTGTAGTGTTGTATGCACGAAAATCTCGTGCATCATGGGTCAGTTCTCAATAACCCGTATTGATGGTCGCGCCGATAGCCGACGCTCTGTTTCAACACAAATCGGCAGGTTAACCATTATTGCAAAGTGAATTAAGCATGAGATTTATGTGCGAAACTATTTCGTCCTTGCTACATGCTAAGTATAAAAATCATGCAGATAAAAACCATGCGTTTCTAAATGTGTTAAGTGTATATCTCACTATTTTTGCGTGTTATATTTTTGCATGTTATATGACAAACTCATCAGAGTGTTTCTTTCATTGACCTATTTGAAATAGGTTTCAACGGTCAAACGCATGTCTGAGCCATTACGCAATAATGACGGATGAGATCTAAGGTTTTCCACATGGAGACGATGTGTCGAATACAACTTCTTTCAACTAAAGGTCAAACTGTAACTCGGCAATAAAATATTGGATCAAAATAATATTGGCAGAAATGTTCATCTCGTAAAGACAATGTGTCAAGTACACTGCCAGTCTAGTGTATGGCACAGAGAAGGTCAACATACACGTCCCCATTTCATGTCCAGGCCTTAAGTCTGCAATTAATGATTGGAAAAAAATACTTTCAGGGCAAAAGGTTTTCACCACATGAAGGCGGAGTGTCGCGTCCTAATTTAGCCAACCTAGGATCAAGGTCGCAGCAAAGGTCAAACTTGTGTCCAGCTATAACTCGAAATTTGGAAGAAAGGTTCATGACATGGTGATGGGGACCTACAACTCCCACCAATCTTGGGTCAAGGTTGCAGCGAAGGTCAAATCTCAATTTATGTACATACATCCCGGTTTCATGTCTGGGCCAAAATTCAGGATCATCATCTAATCTCACTTTCATCTCGGCAGCCGATGGGAGAGGACGTGCTTTTTACACATCTCACCTACAGCGTAGCAGAAGAAGACCGACGCAGAGGGCAGAGGGGAGGGACTATCAACGCAGACTACAACATCTTCACATTGCCACATCACACACATAGCACCACCATTATCACCAGCGCGCTGAAGGGGGCATCAACGTAGAGACGATGAAAAGGCCAGCAAACAACCTGTAGAGCACGGAGGGCCTCTCCGTACCGGTCAGGGGTGTATACTATGGAGTTCTCAGATTGTGTAAACCTGGCAGACACCACGGGAACTTTGTATTGTGCACCCAGCGGATAGGTCAGGAGGCAGCCTTGCTTGGTTGTAACTTGTTACCAGCAGGATGCAACTAGGCCGGGGGTGCAAGGAAGGCTACCCATAATTGTCCAACCCACGTAGCGGATGTAGGTCTCACCTCACCTAGTGGATGTATGATCCAGCTGCATCATCACAGCTAATGGCACACACATACTGGGCCATAATTCAGCAATGAAGGATTGGATAAAAAAAAACATCGGTCAGAAGGTTCACCACACAGAGACGGAGTGTCGGAAAGTTCCCCACATGGAGAAGAAGTGTCGCGTAAAATTCTCCAAATCATCTTGTATGTTACAGTTATGAACCTTGATTATGTAAAATATAAATAATTTCAGTTTGTTTCAATGCAATGCCTTGACTAAACACATTTTCATTGTTTCTTTCGTGCATCAAAACTTTAACCAAAATGTTGACACCCCCTGCAATCATCAATCCATAATTAGTTCTACCCTGATTAAAAAGTCCTTACCAGTATACCCTTGCACTCAGAGTTTTTGTTTAGGTTTCCCTTTGTTGTGTCGGTTCATGTCCCATCACATTGTTATGCTCCCCGAAAGATTTCAAGGGAGCATATAGTCTCTGCATTGTCCGTCACACTTCCTTGTCCGGAGTGTGACTTCGAAAGTACTTATGGGATTGCATTGTACTTCACACAATGGTAGAGGGCAATGAGGGAAAGTACAGAGCACAAGAACCGTAACTTTGTCTTCCTTCAAACTAGAGTTATTGCCCTTTGTTATTTTATACTTTTAATTCTTGTCCGGAGCATAACTTCAAAAGTACTTGTGGGACTGCATTGAAACTTCACACTCACACAATGATAGATGGTAATGAGATTTAAGTGCAGAGTGCAAGAACATCAACTCTGTCTTCAGTTAAATTAGAGTTATTGCCCTTTGTAGTTTTATAATTATAATACTTGTCTGGAGCGTAACTTCACATGGATGAGACTGCAATGAAACTTCAAACGCTATAATAGAGGGCAATGAGAGTAAGTGCAGAACATGAGAACCATAACTCTATTTTAATTTAAATTAGAGTTATTGCCCTTGGTAATTTTATACTTATAATTCTTGTCTGGAGAATAACTGGAAACCTACTAATGGTACTGCAATTAAACTACGCAACAATAGAGGGCAATGCGAGGAAGTGCAGAACACAAGAACTATAACTCTATCTTCATTCAAATAGAGTTATTCCCATGGTAAATTTATACTTATAATTGATGTCCGGAGTATGACTCGAAAACTACTAGTGGGACTGCAATGAAACTTCACACAATGATAAAGGATATGCAGAGCATAAGAAACATAGCTCTAGTTTCATTTAAATTATATTGCCCTTTGTAATACAAAGTTCCCAATTCAGGGAGCTTCCATATTCTTTTTACAGAAAGCTCATCTCAGAAACCACTTTACAAAATTACATGAAATTTCACAAAAGAAATAATGCAACATGCAAGTAGCAAAACTCAGCCACACAATCATTTTGGCATGGTTATGTAGCTTTTTATATTTAGGCAAACTGTAAAAAATGTGAATACCGTATAAGATGATATTTGTTAAACCACTTGACAGATTGGAAGGAAACTTCACACATGTATTCGGTATCGATAAATAAAATCCCACGTGTAATTGCATAGCGGAAGCATATTTTGACAAAGTTATACCCATTTCTATATCACTTAGATATCACTTTGTCATGGTCGTCGTAACACTCATTCGGGTCAGCTTGTGAAAAATTGTTTACGTTAAATTTGTGAAAGGTCTCGGACAAAGTCTTGAAACATAACTTGAATGTCTTCAGTAGGAGGATAACCCCTATTGATTTGGGTCAACGGTTAAGGTCACTATATCAGATAATGAACAATCATTTCTGCTAAATAACTTGTGAAGGATTGCACCCAATGTCTATAAACTATATAACTTCATTGATCCTTGTTGAGAGGATGACCCCTTCTAATTTTATAATGCAGCAATAACATATTATTTATATACGGTAATAATATAATATCGGTGCAAGGTGCGCCATCTTAATAAGTCCACTACTGGTTTCTACCGGGGACTAGAGTTAACTTTGCTCGATGTCCATCATTCCGTCTGACCAGTAACTTAATCTATCGTCCTATTCCAATAATATTTTACACAAAGTTCACCATTTTGAGATGGAACACCAATTTAACAGAAGCCGCCAAATTAACAGAAGCTCGGATATTTGAACCTCTATTCAAATCATTTGTACCGCAGTTCAAATCAAATGTACTGCAGTTCGAAAACTTTGACTGCAGCTTAATTCATTTATACAATGGTTCAAATAATTTGACCATGGCTTTAATAATTTAAACCACGATACAAAAACTTTAAACAGTGGTACAAATCATTTGGACAGCAGTACAAATAATTGGAACTGAGGTACAAATGTGGTATTATGGAACATATCCATAAATGAATTCAACTGTGGTACAAATCATTTGAACAGGGTACAAATAATTGTAACTGAGGTACAAATGTGGAATTATGGAACATATCCATCAATGAATTAGACTGCGGTACAAATCATTTGAAATGCGGGTCAAGATATTTGAAGAAATAATAAAAAATAAAATACTTGGTGCTCTCTCTCTGTTAAAGTGTGTTGGAGATGGCTTTTGAAATTTATATTAAATTGACCAACTTTTGGTCATGGCGGCTGTCGTGAATAAATGGCGGCAATGAAAAACCACAAAACCGAGTTGACCCTTCCCAAGGAATATTGTGCTAAAGTTTCAATAATATCCTTAAAAGCTGTAGATTTACTTTTAAACCTTTCCGAATATAAATCTATGCACAATGATCATCACTGTGGCAGCCATTTTATATATTTGACAGTAACAAAAAGAAAAACACAAATTTGATTGAGAACAGCCAACCAAATGATAATGCTTGTATGTTGTTTTACGTCCTTTTCAACACATGTAAAGTTATATATGACGGTCGATTTTTGTGGTGGAGGCAGACCACACACTTTTCCTTGGTAGAACCTGGTGAGTACTGAACACCTCCCGCCATCTGTAAGAATCAACACTTCCTCACAAGTCGAGCTCCCAGTAGGCTTCGAACCGCAGAGGTGAGAGACGAAGGTATACAACGCAATGTTGTTAACCATTCGACCACGGAGACTCATGATGAAATGCATTTTATAAGGCAGATCGCTGAGTTGTACCGCGGTTCAAATAATCTGTACCATAATTTGGACGAAATGAACAGTGGTACAAGTTATTTCAACCGTAGTACAAATTATTTGTACAACAGTATAAATGGTTTGACCCGGTTCAAATATTTAAAGAGAGATGCAATTATTTGAGTTTCTGCTAATTTGGCTTTACATAGGTAAGGGACCATAGGTAAGGGACTCGCAGTTTGCTTTTTTATATGTTTACATTATCAAAATTAAGAATTATCAAAATTAAGAATGTTGTGTTGCCGTATACTTATGTCTGGGAGTAATAAATTTGACTACTGTAAAAACAGTGCACTGGTAAAAGAATACCAGTACACAGCTACATTTTTACAGGGCACATGATTGTATTAAAAGATATATTGCTGCACCAAATACACAATACCACTACACCGGTATATTGTCGATACACCAGTGTTTTTTCAGACAGGTGCAACGGTTTAATTTATCAGTGATCAATAACATTTATGCATCTGATTTATATTATTGGTGACCATTTTCCCTCTCTGATGCAGCTCTGAATAACCTATACTGTTAAACATTTGATTCAATAAAATCGATAAAATACCGACTCAATTATCATCCCAGCTCTGGTGTAACATTAGCGGTGAAAAGTATTTAACTTTTCAGTATATTCTATATGTGCCTTAATAATGTAAAGGGTATATATAGTGCTAATTGTCTGATACAGGCGTGGTATCCCAGTGTAGATGTTCCAGTGATATCACTGTAAATATGAGCAGTAAGCTCACTGTTACAAATGACAGAACGGCATTAACCATATGGACCTTATTAGTGCGTACTGGTGCTTTGACCTGTTCAATACTTTTGTTAAACACAAATACATAGATGGGAACGAGCATGCAACTGACCTTTCTGTCATTTTATTTTTAAATCCTAAATCTGTTACCAAGAAAAACTACAAAGAGAAACAATTTAATTTGCCAACAGGTCGTGTGATAACAGGGCTATATATGACGATAATCATCATCCCAGGTGATAATTTGACCAGAGGTCATGTATGGTATTACGTCTCTGATTTAAACAAACATAATTCATTCATCCTTTTTCATAACATAAAGTAGACGAACTTGAATGTAGACGAACCCTCTTGCAACTCGGTAATATCACGGAGAACATGAGATGTCCCTGTTGCTATTTTAATAGGCAAAATTTTGATGGTCACTATTGTAATAAAGCATGCACATAATTCAAACCAGGACTTTATTACTATATAGTCTATCTACTGTCCCCGTTCAAACACAAGACTCGATTTATTACTATTTTATTTAAGAAATGATAAGGTAAATAAAGAGTTTAAATAATCATAAGAAATTGTGACTTTCATCACCGACCTCTTGCAGTAAAACAACACAGAAATCGTGCAAAAACGCAGCGACGAAATTTACACATTTCCTCAGTTTTATTGTGATTTTCCATCTTAAAATGAAACTATACATTGTATTTTGTTTAAATACTGTTCTTTTTATAATTTTAATCACATATATCTTGAAAAAACGTTATTAGAACTTAATTCGTAAATGGTCCCTACAATTACAAATTCGCAAACGGTGTGTCGATAATTCGGAATTATCGAGTATTCGTAATTGGCGTGCTACATATACACATGAAGATCGCCCATCCGCCTATCCTTCCTTTACACATTTCGATTCCAGACAGGGGCGTAGCATGGCCTGTTTTTCAACACAATCTTAATAAGACGTGCGAAGCGCAGAGTGTGGGAGGGTTTGCGAGTAGGTTCACCTCTTCCACCAGCGAGTTTGCAGTTCCTCTCCCGATATACTGTGTTTTCATTTTCGGACCAAAATGGTACTCGTAGAGGCGATATTTGTCATTTTTGTCATATAATCATCGTATGCTACGAATAAAAACGGTAACTCTCCAACATTACCCACCCCCACCCGCCCACAACCCCACCATACCCCACAGATTTGTATTGCATTTTAAAAAAATTAGGATTTTTTCATTTCTTCGTTTTATTTTTCCAGGTTACTCCCTGGAGTAAAGGAGTATGCAAAGCTACTATGGTGTACGATCAAAACTGCAGATGTAGGTGCACCTATACTTTTTATAAGTGCACCTATACCTGTAAAATAGTAGGTGATCTCATAAAATATATAGGTGCACCACATTGTAGTCACGGGGTTAAATTAAAAACTTTCTTCAATATTTTATCACAACATTATACAGTTCTACAATTGCAAAATGACAATAACAATCCTTAATAATTATTTTAAACTTGTTTTATTAAATATAATCGAATCATGGACATATAAACTACTTTTTAAAATGTAATTATTACTTAATTTCCATAACCGAAACAATATTCTGGTCATACAATAAGAGTATCAGTTCGTAAAAAAATCGTTTCTGGTGTAAATTTCCTAAACAGAATGTATCTTCATGAACAATTCCATGTATTTATCCCGACTTTGCGAACTTTGCGGGTTTTTTGTACTCTTTGTTGCCCTGGCTACAACATTTTGACGAACTAAAACAAAATCATTTCATCATCTCCATATTGCCACAGATGCACATATATCATTTTGTTTCGATAAAACAAATAGTTTTCATCCAATTGCAGGATCCCGTTATTTTGGAAGGGTTGAGTATTCGTCTTTTTTTAATTTCTTTCCGGTAGCGTTTACACAACGTTCAAGTGGTAATATTAAACAACGTATGCGACATTGTGTGTATGTGTGCGTGCGTTGGCCGTCCTTATGTGCGTGCTGTTATCTATTTATTTGTTAATATTTAAATCTGATGAATCTGAAAGTCAGTGTAATACTACATCTTCATAAAAAAAAGCCAAAATGCCTTTTTCATCAAATTGTTTAAAAAGAAATGCTGTGACGCTTCATTGAACCCCGTCCACAACGGAGAAAACATATATAGGTAAACGCGCTATCCGACTGCCATACGGATGCGGATTTGCATTACTTTCTATAATTAAGCGTGTTTTACACAAACGTGCTCAATCGCGAAGGACCCTGTTCTAATATAAACTGTATCACTATACTGCCTATATGGTGTTTATGGTGGGGTGGGGTGGGATGGGCGGATAGAAGGATTGTTTGTCAGATATGGCAGTAGTCCGTGAGTAGTTGCCTTGCAAAAATTTCAACGTAGCCTACCTCAATCGTAGAAGGTTTGATATTTGATCATGATAGAGTAACACCCCTGGAATATTTCTAGCCCTGTTGTAAATTGTGGTAGCACTAAAAAGTAATTCAAGATGGCGTCCAAGATGGCCGCCAAAATGTTATATACAGTTATAATAATTGTTTTGTTGCATAACACCCGTACCAATAAAGGTATTCTTCTATAAATATACAGGTATATGTATCTTAGATGGTCAATTTATCTGACGTAAAATTGAGTAATGAATGGCAAAGTTCAAGGTCACAGTCACGGGTCAAAGGTCAAATTTGAACTATTTTATTGTCTTCGTGTCTACTTGGTTTATTTTAAAACATACACAAGGATATATATAGAAGGTTTGACACTTGAACATGTTAGAGTAACATCTCATAGTCCTGCTGTTGTCATGAATTGTGGTAGCACTAAAAGCGTATTCAAGATGGGGTCCAAGATGGCCGCCAGAGTGTGATACAGTCATGATAATTGTTTTGTTACATAACAGTTTTACCATTAAAGATATTAGTATATACATTTACAAGTGTGTGCATCTAAATTAGACAATTTATATCACGCAAGATTTGGAAAGATATGGCAAAGTTCAAGGGAACAGTCAAGGGTCAAAATCAAATATGATCTTTTTTGGTGTCTGTGTTTTCGTGGTTTAGTTCAAAGCACACAAACCGAGATCTGTAGAAATGTTGACAGTTTATTATGTTAAAATAATATCCCAGGAATATTTCTAGCCCCGTTGTAGTTATGAATGGTGGTAGCATTAAAAGAGTATTCAAGACGGCGTCCACGATGGCCACTAAAATGCGATATGCAATCAGTAATATACCACATACCTGTCCTATGCTAAATCGCAAGCTCACAGTGAAGGGTCAAATGCCATATAAAAAACTATGTGTATGTTGCAAAGCAGTAGCCAATATGTTATATAGATCTTGACGAATATTTATATTAAACATAGCATGTATTCCATACTACATGATCATGTCCTAGTCTCAATTTAAAAAACAGTCAGGGGTCAAATACATAGAATAATATTAGAGACGTTTCTGCTGTTTAATCTATACAGATATAAGCACGACTCTTAATGCTAAATGTACCTTTACAATGTGATGACAAATACAACCCAGACCACTTATATGAAGAAAAGGCTGAAGTGAATTGCTGAGTTAAAGAGACAGTTGACGATAACGATGTGTACTGTGTGCAAAGCACGTTGCCATACTAATGACGTATAATTATCCCTTTTGATATTATGTTTAAGGCTTTTTCATGTAGGTGATATAGTTTAATTTAGTTTGATTCCTTTGACAAAACTTCCATCGTATCTTATATCCTCTGCAGGATCCCTAACATATAATGCGCAAACAAACTAGGCAATGGACATGCATTTTCCAAATATAATACCTCATCTTCCAGTGCAATGAAGTACTACTGTTTCCGACTTACAGTTCTTTAACATAATTTGAGCGTACAATTCTTGCCTTTTCCAGATAGTGCATAGTACTATCACAACATGTTATTGCGTGAACACTGAACGTGAATGAAATGAATTCTTTTTTACGTCAAGATATAGTGTGAGGTTATATTGGGACATCAATCTCAGAGGGAGATGAGATGAAGGATAAAAATAATGCCTCCGCCAGGGCGTCAACCCAGGCGGAGCTGAGGTCTCCTCTGAAGGTCTATATCCACTGAACTACCTAAGCGATCTTAGGGTTTTTCTGGGACAGTGTGTAATGGTACATTTGTCTTTTTTCCTGTTCGGAATCATACTTCATCAGTTAGAGAGTTAAATGCGTATTCACCTATTAGAGCAGCAACATTGGTATGAGTTGAATGTATTACTACTCTAATATGATTCTGGGAGCCAAGTTGATAATCAAAACCATGCGTCTCGGTTGTATTTGTGCTTGACAAATGCATACAGTGCTCACGTCATCCCCAAATTTACCAGCAAGAATGACAACTTCACCATGTCGCAATATATAAGATGCATCATGGCACCGTCCTTCATATAGGAATGATGTTAAGTTGGCTTTAATTTCATAGTTACTAATGTACTTGTGCCACGGTGTAATACCGTAAGTGTGTCATCAGCTGCAAATATTTCTTCCAATGCATTTGACGAACATTTTATCCTCGTCCAGCTTTAATCGACTCCACTCTATCATATATGTCGAAAACTATATCAGATATATCGCAACTGTTTTGTTTAAAGCTGTACAGTCCCTGTTTTAACTGGTTATAACTCATGAATAGGAATGAGTCACGTGTGAAGTAGTTTCAAATCGACGAACACCCCAAAAGTTGATATATAAGCAGAAATCGATGATTAAAATTTCACATTTTCATTTAGCCTCCGTACAGGTAACATTGATAAATATACGGCTCCAGAATATATGTGATAAAAAAATAGTTGTCTTGCACTTGTAAGTTTTGAAAGATGTACGCTGAACCACTAGACCACTGCTATTTATTGGTATGTTGTAGCATTACGTAATAACAAGCGCGCGCACAAAAACTCATCAAGCGCTAAATAACAAGTCGAGATTTGGTTGATTTGACGCGAAGTATTAGTTTCATATTGATAACATACAGTATTACAACTGGCAATGTTCATTTACACGTGCGACAATATGGACTACATATTTGTTGATCCATCTTTAGTTGCGTTCAAATATGTTAAGTTATTTTGCCTAATAATATATGGTAGCTAGTATACTATTTGCTCAAGTAGCGTTGTAGTTCAGTGGATAGAGCACCGGACTTGAAAACAGAAGGTCGTGTGTTCGAGCCCCGGAGGAAGCTAACTTTTATTTTTCTGTAGTAGTGCGACATGTACATCAGTAATTCTGTCAAACAGGCCAACTTAACAACATGACTATGTGAAAGATGGTGCAATGTTGAGCCAGAAATATTTTGCATCATGGCAAAGTTCTCATTCACGTTGTCGAGTTTCAGGGATAGCATGCAAATGATATGTTAACCGCAAATACAACTACTGGAAGTTCTCAGGTCTCACCACAAAAAGGCAGATAAACGCTATTTAATGCTCAGCTTGTCTCTGAGATTATACGTTCACCTGAATCCGATGTTATCGTACTAAATGAATATGCATGCAACTCTCTATCTTTTAATTAAATATGTTTCCGAATTGGCCTTGAATTCACCAACCATTCTTGAGAATACTCTAAGACCTACGCCCAAGTACATACATTTCAATTACAAACATTTCTATAAGATTAAAGTATAATCATTCATAACAAGTTGCTATGTATAAATATCATAACTACTAATAAATGACAACTTCATGTTTCTTCATGAAGAATGGTTGCTGAATTCCCGGCCAGGAAAAATACAAAAACTGGGGCATGTACAGGAGGGATATACAGTCGCTTCCGTACTTCCCGGGTTCCAAGCAATAATGTCCGAAGCATATCAGCTGTATTTGATCGCACTAGGAGAAGATGAGGTATTATCTTCGAAATGTGCTAGCCTGTGGAATGTTGTTTGCGCTTCATATGTCTCAAAGGACGTTGGGGATATTGCAGAAGGTATTACATACTGGCTCATTTGCACATAAAGTAAAATATACTGCCCAAGAGCCTTACTTATCATATCAAAAGCAATGATTTGAAACCGCTTTAGATGTCCAAAGAGTCCGATCACAAGTTGATTAACTGACGTCTTGAATCAGCATGTAGAGCGACTGACCCTTTGCAAGTGGCAGGCAAACCTTTTCAATGGCAGATAAACGATATAGTCTTCACAACAGCTTTCTTTTGCATGGCAGGTCAAATGCAAATGTGAGAATCAGTTTTTGACGAAGAAGATGTCTCAGAAATAGAATCAGATTAAGATATTTGAAAGTACATCTATATAAAAGTTGAACAGAAATGTTGCATCCAAGGATCTGTATGTGATATATATTGCTGTGATTATAGGTATGAACTAGAAGTATAGTTATTTTGGTCAGCAGTAATAGAAGAAAGATGTGTTATTATTGATGTATAGTATCTCCTTTAGGTATCTCTGTTCTAAATTTTAGTAACACTTATTTCATTTTTGAGATATATTTCACACATATAAGAATTTGTTTACAACTTTGCTATGAGTTTAATTTCGTACTTGAGTTTGACTGTGACCGTGAACTTTGCAATATATTATTACATGTTTCATTGGATGAGTTATCTAAGATACACATACTTGTAACAAGTTATGCAACAAAGGAAGTATAATCACTGTATATTACATTTTGATGGACATTACTTTTAAGTGCTACCACAATGCATGACTGCAACAGGGCTAGAAATATTTTTGGGATGTTATTCTAACATGATTGACTGTCAAACCTTCTACAGTTCTCTGTGTCATGTTTAAAATATACCATGAGAAAACAAAAGACACAACAAAAGCTAAATTTTGACCTTTGATCATTGACAGTGACATTGACCTTTACCATTTATGACAACATGTCGGTGAGAAGAATTGCATATATAAGATACACAAACAATGTAACACTACAACCTTGCTATTGTACTTAACCTAATAACAGTTTAAAATTAATATAATTTAAAGTTCTTTATTCATTTATTTTTTAAGCCACATATGGCCCATCAATATATTTACAATATTAACAATTCGATAACGACATGGATAGATGGCAAACATAAATTATATTCAATATGTTATCCCAGGGTCTTGGGGGTCATGCGTTGAAACACAATCCAAAACACATGGGAGAGAGCTTTCTTTGTAAGCGAACTATTCACAAGTCTATCTCCGAGTACACAAACAAATACAAAGATTTATATATATAATCATATAACGAAATACACTAGAAATAAATAGTAATATACAAACGTCCACAATCATAATGGAAATAAAACATACATAAATTATAAACATAATATACTTGTATTATGATTAAATTGTTATATACAGATTAGTATGTATCTCAGTTTTTTCTCGTTGTATTGAGACTGCAGCAAAATTTCAAGGGTTTTTTAACATTATAACATTAATTTAATGATAAAAGGTTTAAACTAGGCTCTATTAATTTGTACTCTTAATTCAAAAGCTTTCTGTACGTGTACGATTAACTTTTTAATTTCAGTTTTATAAACAGTATTTATTAATTGTATACATTTAAAATAACTAGTTTTTTTCAAGAAATATTGATTTATATACATTTTTCTTAATTTTTGATAGTTATTACATTCGATTAAGAAATAAATGTAAGACAGTCAGAGTTAAAGAACAACCCTGTTAATCCCCATCTTAAATGATCATGCAATGGGAGTTTAAAAAATATGGCAGCTAATAACTCAGTGGTTAATCATCTGTTATTGTTTACCTGCTCTAAACTGAGTTTCTCTGGAAGTTTCTGGAAAACTATGAAGTCTGGGAGTTAAGAGGTATTGCCATATTAGGGGAGACCATTGGCCGAAAAGTCTTGTGGGTAATGTATGCATACAATGATGCAATCACCATGGCGTTAACCTGTAGCTACACAGGTCGATGTCTATATGTGGGGCATGATTAACTGCCGAAAGGTAGTATGGGGGAATCTTCTAATATAATACTGAGCCACGGAAAGTCTAAGAGAGTAGAGAGTCGGTGGTTAAAGAGTGGAGAGTCAGTTTCAATAGTCAGTCGGTCTTGTATCCACACGATTGATCCCCGCAGTCTAAGATGGGGTGTGGGATAAGTTAAACTATACTATGGAAGCTAATATAGTAGGGCAGTTGTTCAGCGTTTCATAATAATATGAGGATTTGGACATTTGAACGTTTCTAAATACTATTATACTTTGTGAACCTAAATACATTTAATAATAGGGACTATTTAAGTAGTTTACAAATGGAAGTACTGAAAAAACACTATACGAAACGGATATGTATATATATAACAGGATGTTCAAAGCGTATTATGAATTTGTAATTATTCGGACTGTTTTATATGTACCAATAACATATGGAAATCACAACGCGAAGTCCGGACCTTGTTATTAAGTGAACCAAGCATGGCATACGACCCCGTAGTGCTACAACCTGTGAATTTATATAATAATATATTTATAGGTATACGTTATGCAACAAAGCAATTATCATGACTATATTCCATTTTGGCGGCCATCTTGGGCGCCATATTGAATAACTGTTTAGTACTACCACAATTCCTGATTACAACAGGGTTATATTTATTACAGACATATTCCCCCTATGTTACTCTAACGTGATCAAGTATCAAGCCTTCGACAGATCTCTGTTTGCATGCTTTAAAATAACTAAACTAAGAAGACACGGAAACCCCCAAAAAGCTCAAATTTGAACTTTGACCCTTGACTGTGACCTTGATCTTTACCATTCTTACTAAGTTTTGTGTCCGATAAATTGTCCATCTAAGATGTAAATATATATAATAATACCCTTATTGGTACTGATGTTATGCAACACAACAATTATTATGACTGTATATCACATTTTGGCAGCCATCTTGGACGCCATCTTGAATAACTGTTTAGTGCTGTCACAATTCATGACTACAACGGGTCTCAGAAAATGCCCAAGGCATCTAACTAATTGAATATCAGGTCAAATCTTTTACGGATAGGGTAGGCTACGTTTTTGATTTTTTAGGCCTCTTTTCAGAAAGACTAGAGTATCAAACTAGTTTTTGGACGGTGCCGTCAGGCAACCGTGACGGCACCGTACTAAGTAGTGGGAATTATGGCTCACAACGAATTTCTACTAGACCGTACTAAGTAGTGGGAATTATGGCGCACAACGAATTTCTACTAGAAACCAAAGAGCGCCAGATTACAGAGCGATAAAAGTAGTACCATTTGCAAGGCTGTAAATGGGCAAAAGATCCGTATATTGACAACATATTGATCAATTTGTAAGCGTTGGTAAACAATAAAGTGATTTTAACTTAAGTTAAAGTAATACGCTGTTTTTAAAAGGATTTCATCCTGTACAAATTAATGCGCATATGTCTTATAACGTAAACAATCGTCTACATGAGGTTGGAGGTAGAAGCCGTACCGTACCATACATACCAAAATATAACAAAAACTGCAGGTGCGTACCGAAAGTAGCGATTAATAGTTATCAGTGTATGAAGGATGTATATAACGACAAACGATACTGTTTTTTAATTTATTTAGATCATATATTAAAACAATTAGCATGCATACATGAAATATATATATATATATAACATGTAATTCCAAAATAAATAGAATCCGTGCCGTACGTACATTTGAAGTGTAGGTAATTCGACTACCATGATTAAATTGAAACCTTTTATCACATTACATCATGGTAACTATCAAAGCCGTTCATAAATTCGCGAGTAGGAGAGATTACATAACTATGTACCACAGACATCTCTTTATCAAACTGTACAATTATTTGCATCAATTCAAGTCATTTCATTATTTTATTTGGCATAACATTTACATGTTTATTGCCTAAACAAGGCGGAACACAATAAACAAGTTTTCAGAGAAGAGTACAAACAAACATATTTCATTTAGAAAATGAAGACATATATTACAGTGGAAAATTCATAACTATTACGTTCTATGAATGCCATTTTATCACATTGTATTACCATTATCAATATTGTTTTTAAAAAGCATTTATATTTAAGGAATTTAGAACAATACATAGAAACTCTGACTACCGTTACATCAGACTACATGTATTTATTATTTTATTTGTTTTATACTTATCCTACTTCATTAAGTTTGTTTTGTTTTGCCATATCGCCACCGAAAACGTCCCTTTTTCAGACATTCAAGGGGCGATAACTCTGTCATGCATGATTGAATCTGACTGGTTTTCGAAAGGAATCGAGATCTCATGTATACGTATGTTGTGACTGACTTTCTCTGACATTTTCATTTTACAATTATTCCCCTTTGACACTTATAAATTTTAAACATTTCTACATAGCTTCCCTTTTTATCCTCCGCCGATAAGGCGGAGGGATATAGAATTGCCGTTGGCCGTCTGTCCGTCCGGTCCCATAACTTTTGTAATGCCTCATCCGATTTCAATAATATTTTGCACAAATGTCCAGCAACTCAGAATTTTTCGGAATAAATACTTTCTGAGTGGCACCGTCCATCAGCACTTTCAATGCTTTGATTTATAAAGTGTCTTCAATTACCAAGATATAGGGGCTAGGATTATGTGGCTCAAGTTTGGCTAGGTTTAAAACAAATCAAACTTTTTAATATAAACAGTCTAACCATGTTTGATATGTGACCCAGGGGCGGGGCCAAATTTGAACTCAGGGTCACTATTTGAACAAAATGGGTAGAGGACCATAAGCTGAGTGTAAATCGAAAATATTAAACCATTAGCTCTTGCAATTTCAGAGAAGAAGATTGTTTAAGTTTGTCACTATATAAGTCTATGTAAAAGATGTGACCCCGCGGACAGGGCCAAATTTGACTCCAGTGTCACCATTTGAACAATCTTGGTAGAGGTCCATAAGATGATGGTAAATAAAAATATTAAACCTCTGGCTCTTGTAGTTTCAGAGAAGACGATTTCTTAAATGTTTCCCAATATCAGTCTGTGTAAAACTGTGACCATTATTATGTCTGGACGTGGCAAACAAAGGCCGGATGCTAGAGCCAAGCGAAGGCAAACGGGGAGCACCGCGACAAAGCCAGAAGTGCAGAAAAAGGAAGGGACGAACAGCGACCAGGCCGGTCCCGATTTCGAAGACGAGGGAATTGAGACACCGTAAAAAGGACGAATTGAGACAAGGCCGGTTTCGGAGTCTGAAAGCGAGGACGAAATTGTCCAACTACACACGGCGACCACAGTTCAGGGTCGAAAGATATATGGATAGTAGGCGATTTATTGGTGAGAAATGCTGGCGCGAGGGCATGGGCATTAGGAAATGAGAGTTTGGAGCTTGATGATGGGATACAAATATTTTGGTTTGGGACCGGTGGGATGAAATGGGAACGTTTTTTTTACAAAAGTTGCAAAATGTGAGAGGTTATTTAGGCGCAAACCGGCAATGCTAGTACTCCATATTGGAGGGAATAATATTGCACAAGATAAAACATTTTCTCTTATTAAAAAAATTGAAAAAGTTATTACGTACATTTTTTCTACATTGGCGGGTTCAACCTTAGTTTGGACCGATATACTTCCAGGATTATGCTGTCGGGGAGCGGAAGCTATTAAAAATACAAATAATGGAAGAAAAGCGCAAACGTATTAATAGAGCCGCACTAACGGCTGTATGCAGGAACCCTGCTAGTCACATTATAGTTCACAATATTAGAATGGCTGATTTCACTCAAACAATCTATTAAAGATTTTGTGGCCAACCCAAATCTTGTTCGATTCGATTGAATACATTCTGACATGCTCTTGTCCACTGCAATTGGGGGACACATTTAGGTTTAAAATTCTACTGGACGAGGGTTCGGAGTGTCTGATCAGTAATGTGTTAAATGGATCATCTCACTTGATCATGGCTTCACTGGGTTACACTGGTGATCATCCGGCTTCAGAGAGTATCATTGTGACACATTTATCTAGTACGTCAGATCGTACCACTGGAGTATCTCCCTTGACCAACGGCTTTACCAATGGTGATCATCCTGGTCCTGGAAGATGTCCGGTCTATCAACATTATAATTCATAGACAGTATTCTCGATTTAACAATTCCAAAATTATTTGGCATAATTAGAGATTATGGTGTTGACCGTATCTATTGTGCATAACCCGTGTACCTCTTCGTTTTTTTTAGTTTAACATATAAAAGACAAACAGGTAAAGGTGTATACATGTATTGACAAGTATTAACATTTGTAAAGAGCAAGAATTACATGTATTAGCATTTATAAGCAGCAAGAGCAATACTTACATGTAAGTTAGCATTTATAATGAGCAAGAGCAATTGCACCAGGCGGTACCAATCATAAAGCGATGTGAGATATGATTGCAATAGGCAGCTATGGCAGAGAATAAAGGATGAGACACTCCGACCTTGGGTTTGACAATATAAAGCTGCTGTGACCATATTTTCCGCATATATTTAGCTTCCTGTTCAATTTCTAATGACTTGTATTTCCTACTAGGTATTTCTGCAGAAGATATGTCTCATCAGTTCGGTGGTCAAATCTCGTCTGGTCTGCTATAATCCGCTGTTATAGCCGATATAAGACCATTGGTCGATTCGTAAATACATGAAGCGTCTCATACAGTACCGCCTTATCTCATTAATATTCAGTGTATTTAGGTAGTGCGTATGTAGTATATATGAACCCACACGTACACAATAATGACTTAGAACAACATGCATAGTAACCGTTTATTTGTTCAGTACCAGCGTGCATTCGGGATTGTGTAGCTTTAAGTAAACAAATAATTACATATACAATAGTTAATATGCCAGAGATTTGGGTGAAACAGCCATAACGCATGAGCTCAAATGCAACATTATAGCGGTTTCATTGATGTAAAACAAAAAGTAAAAACATTAGTTACAATGAAATCTACAGGAAGACAATCTGGAATTATATACGACTTTTAAAAGTTTAAAAGAATTATCCATATGTGTTCTCAATGTTTTGCGTTAACGTTGTTATACTTGCCTTTACTACGTGATGTCGACAGCTCTAGAAGTTTATTGGGCTTAAAATGAACACGAATACTGAAAAACATTCCGATGACTATCCAATTTTAATTTAGTTGTATTGGAATTTATTTCTCTATATCATTTGGAAATTGTGTATTTTATTTTGTAGTGGCATTTAAAATTTAGACGTGTTCTTTTTATAATTCCAATGTAAACGAAAGGAGGTAACACAAGAAACCAATATAAATAATATGTTAATCTTGGTTTATTGCCATAATCTGCATATCATATTACTATCATCTGTAATCAAATGAAAGGTCTCATTAAGATGAACAGTTTGATACAAATCATAATTTCATGTCAATGTAACAGCACTAAGTGATACACAGAACCTTGACAATTGAACGCCAAGCGACGGCTTTTCACGAAAAACGTCGAGCATAACCATTATTGAGACATTATTATTAAACTATTATAGTACATATCCGTACCCTTATTATTATTATTATTATTATTTGAGATTTCAATACCCCTAAGCAGGTAATAATAGAACCGCAAATAGCTATTTCAAAAGGTAAAGGTGTGGCTTTTTTAATAATGTGAGACAATCTTCTTAAAAGTCCTTCCTCACGAATCCTCGTTGAGAATGTTTTTATTTTACCAGCTTTCTCTCGCTGATACGTGGACAGGCAGCATGTAACGGTAAATATCAGAACAATACACACACATACGTATGTCTTCAATTCAATTCAAACTTTAAGCAGGTAATAATAGAACCGCAAATAGCTATTTCAAAAGGTAAAGGTGTGGCTTTTTTAATAATGTGAGACAATCTTCTTAAAAGTCCTTCCTCACGAATCCTCGTTGAGAATGTTTTTATTTTACCAGCTTTCTCTCGCTGATACGTGGACAGGCAGCATGTAACGGTAAATATCAGAACAATACACACACATACGTATGTCTTCAATTCAATTCAAACTTTAATTATTACGGATAAGCATTTAACAAAAAAACATTAGTTATGAATAGCTATTTACCGACATAGAATAGCTATTTACCGACATTTCGATTTCAGACAATTATAATTGACAGCTTCTTTATTTTAAAGTGAAAGATACTGGCTAGATTTCTTCATTTTTTAAGAAAAATACTAAAACTCAGCTTATGGTTAAAGGGTCGTCTCTTATAGTAACACTAGTTTCATCTCCTTGGTGCTTATACTGATTATTTTTGTTTAAAACAATTTCCTTTTAAAAGAAAGATAGTGTGTCATAACGGTAATTATTATATAACTTTCGGTGTTGGAGTGTAATACAGCCATGATATATTTATACTATTATACTAGTGAAATAAATATGCAAATGAAGGCGGATTCATTGTTCGGCGATTCCCGTTCAGCCCGGAGAACATCGGATTTCCGTAACCGTTAAAATACCGGATTACGGAAATCGTCGAGGTACATGTAGTTTTGTTGTTCGGCGTCGCACATAGAAGACCGAGACAACATACGACGTCGTCACACAAACGCACGACCTCATCGTACGACAACGGTATATACAGGCAGCTACTCTAATACATGTTGCTATACTTGTTTATATGATGATTTGTTTTGAAGGCATGTAATAAATAGAATCTCACATTCGTGCCTGTTTAATATTGAACAGTCTCGCATCATATAATTTTATCCAACTTGTTTAATATATGCAATATTAAACAGGCACTCATGTATGGCAAGTGAAACGTTGCAATATTCGATAATTGCTCATTCATATTTTATATTTTGTTATTTATATTCTATAACTGGCATATTTATATTTTATACTTTGGCATTTATATTCTGTAATAGTTCATTTATATTCTATATCACCATTTATATTCTATACCAGATTTTTTGATATTGTATATTTGTCATTTATATTATATAATAGTTCATTTATATTCTATATCATCATTTGTATTCTATAATATTTTATATATGTGTGGATTCCCTCTATGTATCTTGTATAAATGCTCATTCATATTCACTGTCTGGTACGTGTTTCGGTGTAGGGCTTTTATGGTACGTTGTATTATTTTCAAGATGGCGGACAATGTTTACGTTGGAAGGCAGGTGCCCAGTTATTTCACCTGGATTGTTCATATCCATCGTTTATATAAGATGTAATCGTACTTGAAGTATCAAGGAAGGTCCAATGATTCCCGTCAATTTCACAGATCTCCGGTTTCAAAACCACAATCAGGTCTCACAACCAGTGGTTTCCAATTTTAAAAAAATAATCGAGAGATGACCACTAGTTTGGTGTCTGGGAGTCATTTAAAGGCATTTCGACTCCTAGAAGGTGCATAAATATTCGAATCCTTCAGTTTAGGGTGCATGTAAACATCCTTTGATAATGTATAACTTGCATAATGTAGATGATTTTTGGGTTTGAAAAATATCACGATGATACGATG
>JAWPHD010010063.1:0-97548 GCA_037043455.1 Cyrtodaria siliqua
GCCATGGACCTGGATTTTGTGCGCAATACACAGTCTTGTTGTGTTGAGCACTTGTGCCAAGTTATTTGAAAATCCGTCGAGGAATACCAAAGTTATTGACCGCACACGATTTGACCTTTGACCTCTAAGTGTGACCTTAGAGCCACGAACCTGGATTTTGTGCGAGACACGTCTTTTTGTGGTGAGCACTTGGACACGTCATCTTGTTGTGGTGAGCAGTTGTGCCAAGTTATTTGAAAATCTGTCTGAATGTCAGAGTTATTAACCGGACACGAAAGCACTTCAGTTCTTTGACCTCTAAGTGTGACCTTGACCTTGGAGCCACGGACCTGGATTTTGTGCGCGACACATCGTCTTGTTGTGTTGAGCAATTGTGCCAAGTTATTTGAAAATCCGTCCATTATTGTCAGAGTTATTAACCGGTACGGACGAACGAAAGAATGAACAAACGAAGGGACTGACGGACGGACAGTGTGACTACTATATGCTACCATTTGGGGCATAAAAAAAATATGGCAATGTCAATATCAAGTGTATAAATGTTCTGTTTAATTAGTAGATATAACAGGTGTTGAAAATACAGACAATTTGGATAATCGGTATGATAAATAGAATACGATGTCTTTGACTATCAAGTGTTTTACGCTGGGCACAAAAAACATTCAACTTTTCTGTCAGATTCAGTATCATGCCAAAATGCTTATTTCTTTCAAACCACTTTGAATTATAAAGCGTAGCAGTTACTTACTAGTAGGTGTTTAGAGTATGTATATTGTATAGAAACTAACTTACTGAATTATTTCAGCCCACTCATCCATTAACGATTCTGATGTTTGGAGGAGGGTTCGCGTTCGATGATGAAAATAACATCAGGTTAGTGAATATATACATATTTCGGGGAGCATATAGCTGCTGTTTTGTCTGTCCGTCTGTGAGTCCAAGCATCCATCTCCGGCGTATTTTGAACAAAAAAATCAATCTGAAACCACTGTCAGCATTTTAAATGAAATTGGCTACTATGCTGCTTGTGTGATGTAAATGACATTTCCTCCAAAATCTCTGATTCATGTCTAATTAAATGTCTTGTATCCCATATTGCTCATTTGATTGACCTATGTAAATTTGTGTCGTCTTTGTCGAATTTTCAAGATGGCTATCACAGCAGTGCATGTTTTACATACAGTTACATGACATATATAAAAAATATCTAATTCTCTGGAATGGCTTTCTAGATTTTAAAAAAAAAACTGGCAAAAATGTCTCTTCGCTGGTGCCTTAAAGCTTTAAAGGTTTCTTTTTTTGTCTTCGCCCATGACGAAGTTGGCCTCGATACTTAGAATATACCAGAATTAAGGACTTTTTAAAAGTTAATTTCTCTCAGACGACTTTTTTGATTCTTAATCTTTTTCTAATGTTTACCTTTATCAAGTTTGTGTTTTTCACTGTAGTCTTCATATATTCAAAATGACTGCCACGGGTAACACAAATTAACATTGATTGATATCGGGAAGTGTAAAAAGATACATCAATCAAATCCAGTACCGGTTTCTGGATTTAAATGAAACTTGGCAACAATATTTCTTGGATGGTTCCTTTTTAGATCATACCAGTACAGAGCATTCGTACGGCCATCTTGAGCCTGTGGTATCCTCCAGATATGGCATGTCCGCTCGAGGGTATACAGTCGTCCAGAACACGTAACTCTAGTAACAGATATTCCTGCTGTATATTGCCTGCATTCTAAGTTTCATTTCAGAGATGTATTTTGGCAGGGGACTTGTGACGATGGCTGCTATGCTTTGGCAGATCTCCTTGGTTGGGGTGTAAGTAGTATAAGTAGTATTTGTGTAATGTGTTATCTTGGAACTAATGTTTTTACGGAACAATTACAGCTACCTTCCTACTAAACCAAAATGTCCACTCAATTGCTGTATTATGCAAGTTGGTTACACATGCCCTTTATATACAAAAAGAGTAAAACACTGACCATTTAAACTTCATATTTTCACAATTGCGTTAAATACTTGATCAGTTTAGGAATGCAATGCATTACCAAAAGAAATTATTAAACATTTATTATCAGGATAAAAAAACTTACATGCCAAACACGATTTTCACCAAAGTTACTTACCCTGACAAAAAAAAAATCCATTTGCATTTTGACTGCAGAAGGTGTGAGCTGCTATTTTAATTCGTTTTCAGGTAAAATATGTTATTCAAAAAAGCTTTATTTTGGCTTGTGATGAAAAGTGATAAATACTGATAAAGGTGATCCTTTGGGAGCAACAAACAAAATTAAGAGAATAAAGCAGCAGACTCGGTTTTATTGAGTCTGTTCATGAGAAGTAGTGAAAGAAGGCAACACCTCTCACGCCCCCTAGCACCGGCTTAAGCGGTATTCTACTACAAAGCACGTATATTGGGCTCGTTGGTCCCAAAGGAATACTTGGCAGATGCCGGCATTTATCAGTGTTCTTTTTACATAAGAATTAACTTACAAAATGCACCAGAGAATTTAGAAAATGCACAAAAAAACTTAGAAAATGCACAAGACGACTTACAAAGCGTACTACACACGACTGACAAAGCGTACTGCACAAAATGCAAAAGGCCAACAGAAGGCAGCCGAGACTTGTGAATTATGTGGATTTCCAGTGTTGGCTTAAACTTACTGACATTAAAATTATGAACTTTTTTGCAGTATAATTATGATGACTATATATTGGTCACACTTTTATAGGATGAATTGAGGAAGCTCGTCAAAGAAGACCATGCCCGTATAGACAAAGAAATTCAAGCTGCCTCAAAAAAGCCAGGTCAGGCGTCTAAAACTGCTTCAGCATCACCAAAGAAGACCCAAGCAAGCCAGCCCGCTGCTCCCGCTGCTAAAAAGACAAGCGCAACACCAGAAAAGACTCAGTCTAAAACAACAACAGCAAAAACTGCTGAGAGTAAAACTGGTGCAGAAGGCAGTAAAAAGTGATCTCCGAATGCGACATCAAAGAAAACTACATCCCAAGTGTCGGCTAATTCCGAATCTTCGCCAAAAGCTGGGAAGAAACCGGTATAGCTCTGCACACACACAGGTTACAGAGTATATATATATATACATATAAAGACACTATCGATTCCTCATTTATTAGCTTGACTATTCGAAGAATAAGAGAGCTTATGTAATCACCCCGGCGTCGGCATCCCACATCAAGGTTTGCGTGTAAGCTGTGTTTACAAGTCTATATCTTTTACATTTCTTATCCTAGCACAACCAAATTTGTTCATGGGTTTCCTTATAGCATTATCTTAAGGGCTGCATAAGCAATTTTGGTTCCTGTAACCCATGGACTCCCATGGAACCCAAATTATGATAGCCCATAAAATGTGCCCCATTTCACATCAAATTTTGCGTGTAAGCTGTGTTTACAAGTCTATATCTCTTACAATTCTTACCCTAGCACAACCAAATTTGGCCATTAGCTTCCTTATAGCATTATCATAAGGGCTGCTTAAGTAATTTTGGTTCCTGTAACCCCTGGGCTCCCATGGAACCCAAATTCTGATAGCCCTTAAAATATGTCTGTTTCACATCAAATTTTGCGTGTAAGCTGTGTTTACAGGTCTATATCTCTTACATTTCTTGTCCTAGCTGAACTAAATTTTGGAATTGGTTTCCTTATAGTATGTTGTAATGGGTTGGATAAGTAATTTTGTCTTCTGCAAATTCTGGGCTCCCATGGAACCCAAATTGTGATGGCCTATAAAATGTGAAATAAAGGCAGATTTAGGTTTGCATGTAAGCATGTATATATCTGTAATTTTGGTTTGGGATTTGTTATAGCATTATGCATGTTATTACTTCACCCATATTGGGGCATGGGCTCCCCCCTCCCCCCGCCCCCACTCCCCTCCACACTTTTCTTTTTTTCCATATTTCTGTCTTGTTTTAGTACCCACCCCCACTTGAAACTTTTTATTTTATTTTTTTTTTTTCCATATTTCTCTGTTGTTTTAGTCAATTCTTACACATATATGTTGCCGCCTCCTCCCTCCCCCCCTCCCCAACCCAATCCCGCCTCTCACATGCAAAACGTTAGTAACTGGCCGCGTCAATGCACAACATGTCTCTGATGTGCAAGAAAAAGAATCTATCATGGGTATTCGGTTCAGATTGGGAATTCCAACCCTAGGTATAAGTGTTTTAATCAGAACCGAGGCAGTTTACTTGTCACTCGGGTTGGAATTCACTTTCTTCCCCGGATACCAATGAAAGATTCTTATATTCCTATACTATATCACAGACACTCGTGTGAACTTATTAATGTACTAGGTTGTGCCCCATTTAAGGGCCACTGTCCGCAAGTAAGCAGATATTGAGCATGACCAAATAACTGATTTTATTCAGTGAAATGTACACATGAAAACACGAGCATAGACCCAAATAAGTCTGTAGTAATATATTCATGAGTTGTTGAATTCCGTCTGAACAATCTTGTTTTTATTTAATAATGGTAAGTGTTTTATGTTTGTCAACGTAAATATTTCGTGTTTTATAAGCTAAAAGTTACGGACATTGTCCCTTTAACACTGAGCATATGCATAACACTGATAGATTGCAGGGTCAGATGTTCTATTTATAGTACTGGTACTGTTTATATAACACAAATGCAAACATACTGAAAGTGGTTGAACACTAAAATAAAAAACATTCTGTTTTCAAATTGGTTGTTTCAATCGATGCCTGGGGACATCGGATGAAGTGAGAGGAATTCCGAAGTAATATTATACACCACACATGAATGGATCATCTCCGGTGTGGGTTAAAATAACCCAAATCTGCCTTTAATATTAACATATTAAATGACAGGGAAATGTGCACCCAAGTCAACCAAGCAGAAGATATAAACATACCATAAGCAGGAGTTCTGTGGCAGATATTACATTAGCTTCTACCATACCCGGCATGTTGAGCAAAATAGTGATCCATAATAATGGTGTAAAAATATCTTCCAGCCGAAATACCATACCATTATTTATTTTTTCATTTTTGTTATTTTTTCAGTGCACTGTATTGTTAGATTTATTTATAACTCATTTAAGAATAAAGGAGACTATTTACTCTGACAGTGCCTTATACAAGTTTAGCATTATTATAGTTTGTTGTTTTGTATTGAAGAGATTTTATTGTCATTTTTGTAAATATAAAGTAAACACTGTTAGCATAATTGCTGTACTGCTTTTTGCGTTAACGTTGAAGATGACGAGCAGTGGAAATTTGTTGAAAAATGCCATTCTGCAAGATTTTCAGACATTTGTGGTCACAATTTTTAATGTATCAGTTTTAATTTTGTATAATACAGCTTAAAAAGCCCCAAGATTTTGACTGAAATTAGATTCTGGGATCAGGGCATCCACATCAAGGATGGAAATAAGTTAAAAATGGTAAACAAATGCCTTTTTAAAAGATTTGCATACACCATTTGGTCACGCAATTTCTTGTTTCATTTTTAAACTGATCATATATCTTCATACACCCTGAACCTTGCCAGATTTTATTTTTAAAAGGTGGAAATTGTCATTCAGAAGGTTTTTATCCACATGGTTTATATAAAAAAGAGTTGTTTTTACACCATTCCATTCCTCAAAAAAAAACGTGTGGTTCCCGGGCAAAGAATAGTACCACTGAAGATCCCGTTAGAGGGTGGAACCCCTCACAAATTTTATGTTCATTTTATTTATTTTTTGTTCATTAAAGGTCATCATGCATTGTTTCAGGTGCCATCACTCAAATCACTAGAGCAGTGGCAGAAAAACAATAAACGTGGCTCCAGTGTAAATGGAGTGTCTACAATAGAATTTTCTGCAATTCTGCAGGTGAGAAGGTTCTAGGCCCATTCTCCATATTTTATCTCGATGTAAATGGAGGATGAGCCTGGCATGTTCATTCTTGTTAGGCGCTATATAACCTTTCATGTGTTGGTGCACCTTAAACCCCAATTCAATTCATTCCTAAAAAAAATATAAAAACATAAATAAATTACAGAAAGACCTTTATAGTCAGTTGTGTACATTAAACAAGGCAATCTTACTATATTTTCAATTAAAATAATTATGAATAAATGTGATTTACGGCACGTCGACACATAAATAGGCGCGTCGACACATAAATAGGTCGAGGGCTGGCGTGGCGCAGTCGGTAGCGCGACTGATTTGTAACTGGAGGCCCCGGGATCAATCCTCCATGGTGCCACTGTGTTTCGTCGGTGTGTTCTTGGGCAAGACACTTTCCCTTAGCCTCGTCCTTCGGATGGGGAAGTAAACCGGGTGTTCCCATGTCTATCCTCCGAGCACGTAAAGAACCATAGGAATCTATTCGATAATAAGAGTAGGGCACGGTTCCCGGATTCCTATGTATCCTTCCCGTCACTCTGGGGTGGCTCTAAATGACCTATACTGTGTTGATGAGCCGTTAAACAACATTCAATCATTCAATCATTAATAGGTCATATTGTGCGCAAAAACTAAAATAATTATGAAAGCAATCAATAAAACGCAGTCTCTCAAGTACGAACCTCTGTCTTCTTGTTCAACAGTTTCCAAAAGACTGCCTACATTTATCCTTCAAGTTAAGATGAACATTTTTCATTAACTGGAGGGTTAGCTGTGGTTTTCACTATTCACATATTATTGTGCAAATACCTTGTGTTACCTTGTGGCTTGTCATCCCCCTCGTGATAAAAAGTTAGGTATTTCTGGTTGGTTTAATAGATCTCTTTGTGTCAAATCTTTGAGTTCTCCAGATCTTGTCTAACTCACTTTTGAATTTGTCTACATTTATGGCAGTCACAATATTATCTGGCAATGCATTCCAGCTATTGATGACGCGGTGGGTGAAGGAATTTAGTCTGATACTTTTGCAAGCTCTTGGTTTGGCAAGTTTTAAAGAGTGACCTCTTATCTGATTGTTTGTAGACAGTGAAAATAATTCTGTATAGTCTATATCATCAATATGGTGGATGATTTTAAATAGTTGTATTAAATCTCCACGTCTCCATCTATATTCCAAGGTTGTTAAGTTGAACTCTCTCAATCTGTCCTCGTAACCAAGTCCTACCAGCTCTGGTACTAACCGTGTGGCACATCTATGCACATTTTCTATAATACGCTTTGTCTTTTTTAATAATGGCAACCATATCAAATTTCCATAATCCACATGTGGACGTATAAGGGCTTTGTATAGCTGTATAAACAATTTCTTGTCCAAGAACGAAAAATTTCGTCTTACCAAGTCAATTATGCTGTTTGATTTATTTACAGTTTTACTTATATGCATTTCGAAGTTTAGAGTGTTTGTGAAGTGTATTCCAAGGTATTTTTCTGTTTCATCAACAGCCACTTGTGAATATGTATTTTTTTTACCAAACATTTGATATTCAAATTCATAGTTAAAGTTTCCAATATGGGGTATTTTACATTTCTTCACATTAAAATGCAACATCCAGTCCGAGCTTCATAAGCACAGAGAAAATACGTCTTGCTGCAGTTGGGACTGGTCCTCTTTAGATCTATTAACGTTATACAGTTTAGTGTCATCAGCAAACAGACGACACCCACTCTTAACTATATCTGGGACATCGTTGATGTACAATATGAATAGTATTGGCCCTAATATTGATCCTTGCGGTATACCAGAGACAACATCCCTCCAACTTGAAGCACTACCATTTATTATCACTCTCTTGCTTTCTGTTCTTAAGGGAGTCTTCAATCCATTTTAGGAGTTTTCCATCTATACCTTATGCCTTTATTTTATCCAAGAGACGTTTGTGAGGTACGGTATCAAATGCCTTAGCAAAGTCAAAATATATAGCATCCACCTGGCAGTTTTCATTCATCAAGCGCATATGTTCAGTCATCTAAAACCCTTAATAATTGTAAGATTGTACTTCTATGTTTTCGAAACCCATACTGACTGTCTGAAAAGAGGTCATGTTGTATCGTATGTTCAAGTATAGCTTCTCGCACAATCTTTTCCACCAATTTACATACTACTGATGTCAACAACACTGGTCGATAATTCCCTGCTTCAGATTGTTTACCATTTTTGAATATACAGGTCACATTTGCCACCTTCCGGTCATCCGGTACTGCTCCTTCTTGAATGGATTTGCTAAGAAGTTTCAAAACCTTATCTGGGGTCACGTATATACTATATATGTTGAAATCAGGATTTACCCTTGCCTCAAAGAGTGGTAATGGAGAGTCTCCTTCCATAGTAAAAACAGATGCAAAAAATTCATTTAAGCGTTCAGCCTTATCAGAGCTCTGTTATTACATTTCCCTTTTCATCGTTCAAATCAGGATTGCCAGTTTTTGACTTAGTTTGTTCACGTACATACCCCCAAAACGATTTTGGGTTTACTTTTGCATTCTGAGCAATGCCCTTTTCGTGGTTTCTCTTTGAGTGGTGTACTGCCTTAGAGGCTTTGTTTCTTAATTTACCCAGTAATCTATGTCATCAGCAGGTGCACGAGATGATCATCCGTAACGAAGATTTGTGTCGACTCGGTAAGTAAACACACGGATTTCAGCTCTAATTCTCAGTCCATAAAGATATACAGTATCGCAATCAATGGTAAAAAGACTCGGTTAATATTCACTTCTGCTAATACTTAGTGAATTGAGAGCAGAATCAAAGAAAGTTATTTTAGCGAGATGATTCTCAGCGGAGTTTTTTCATTTTTAACTTTTTTTGATTCTGCTCTCAATTCGCTAAGTGTTAGCAAAAGTGAATATTGACCGAGTCTTTTTACCATTGATTGCGATACTTTAGGCATAATTATATCTTTATGGACTGAGAATTAGAGCTGAAATGCGTGTGCTTACTTACTGAGTCGACACAAATCTTCATTACGGATGATCATCTCGTGCACCTGCTGATGACGTCGATTACAGGGCTTGTTTACAGTACTCTTGATAATCCCTGTAACTACGGCTAAAAGTAAATCTCTTCCAAGCGTGATATTTCTTTTTCACAATTCTCACACAATAATGGTCCATCCACCTGGGTTTGGGTTTAACACCATTTGTCTTTTTTTAATGGTACAAAATGATCAATGCAATGATTTATATGTTTGGTAAAATACTCCCAAGAACTGGCAACGTTCATATCTTCTAGCCAGGACCAATCCACTTCGCTAAGATAGTTACAAGCAGCTGGGTAATCAGCTTTAAAGAAGTTTTTCCTTGGTTTAGAAGTACTTGAAATATCGAACTTACAATTTTTGTGGAATGTCATGCTGATATGATCACTAGCCCCAAGTTTATCACCACAGGCTAAGTTTTCAACTGTGTTCTCTTCATTGGTAGATACTAGATCTAATAAGATAGGTTCTTGTCCATATCTATACCTGGTATTTTCTTGAACATGCTGATACATAAAATTGTCCCTGTTCACCTCAATAAACTTAAATGACAAATGATTTTCACTATGAATCATCGACCAGTTATCTCAGTTTATGCCAGGAGAATTGATGTCCCCAAGTATAACACAATGTCTATAATTTTTCACATATTCATGTGAAATAAGTTAAGTAGTTTTCTTGGTTTAACATATCGCTATTGGGACATTTATATATGCCCCCGATCAACAGTTTCTCAGTTTTATTTAAACGCAATTCACACCATGAAGACTCCTTAAATGACATGTCATTTAGTAGATGACAATTTTCAGCTGGAATGTTGTCTTTTATAAAAAACAAAACACCACTACTTTCATGGGTAATATTTCCATGAAAACAATTAAAACCTTGTATTTTATATTCATTGCAATGAATTTGAGTAGATTTACCCGTCTTCTGAAAAGCCTCTGTAACAACTATAATATCTGGGTTGGTCAATGAAATAATGACTTGCAATTCACCTACCTTGTTAAGGAGACCGTCTGCATTTTTATCGTAAACTTTCAGTTTATCTGTTCGTATTCCCTCCCTGGGTTCATGAGATTCACTATGACTAGAATTCACGTCACGATCACTAGAGTGTATGTCACTATAATTTGAATGAATATCATCTTGACTAGAATTTAAAAAGGAACTAGAACTATCAAAATTTGAACTATTTACTCTAACATATGTACATTCATCAGATTCAATAGAATCCATGTCACGATCACTAGAGTGTATGTCACTATAATTTGAATGAACATAATCTTGACTAGAATTTAAAAAGGAACTAGAACTATCAAAATTTGAACTATTTACTCTAACATATGTACATTCATCAGATTCGCCTATGGAATCACAGCCGAAAGGGTTGAATAACTTCTTGTGGTGTATAAGTCTGGTCACCTACGTTTCTCACAGACACTTTAACAATTCTTCCCATTCTTATCGCTAGACCCCTTTCTCCTTCTCCTTCTCCTTCTCCTTCCCTGCGTCTTTTCTCCTCACTGAGATTAAAAGCCTCCAATCTCTGGGTCTTGGTTAGGTCAATTGTGATATATATACCTGAGTACGTCACATGGTTTCTTAACCTCTTTGACGAATCTAGTATTTTTCTCTTGTCATCAAAACACCTTACCGAGATCTTAATGGGCCTGGGTTTGGTACGACCATCATAAACCTGACCTAGCCTATATGTGTCTATGATTTCGACCTCACAACGCAGTTCATCATTCAAGATTTTCACAATATCATGATGGTCTTTCCTGTTCGTATTCTCAAAGTTGTCTGCATCATTTTCTGGTAAGGCATGTACATGTACAGTATGCTCAGCCTGCGGCTTTCTATTTCCCGTTGCTCCTGCAGTTCAGTTTGTATCACATCACGTATCTTTACTGACGAGTCAACGTCTGCGGAATGTGTTGGGATCATCTCTTGGTGATTGGACAAACTTTCCAATTTCTTCTCAAGATTGTCAAATCTGGACTCGAAGGTCTTCATTTGTGCCATGACATTTTTAACCCCTGGCAGGGCTCTAATGCAGTATTTGCAAGTCCACAGGATACTGGCTTCCTGGGCCAACTCATCAAATAGATCTGCTTTCAACCTCGTGCATTTCAGGCAATAGCACGATGTGCAAAAATCACAACTTATTGACTTACATTTAGAGTTCAGGTCAGTCTTACACTCTGTACAGGGCGATACCGTCTCTGATGTTTTGGCTGTTGCTCCTGATGCCTTAGGTGTCGATTTGTTGTTTGATGCAGGCGTCGCATCATCCAGACCCGATTTCTGTTGACGCGTTTTGTTGTTCAGCATCTCTATTTCACCTCTGACACGCCGTCAAAAATCAAAAGCATGAAAACTTCACTTTTACTTGCGATCTTAAAAAGCTACTCAGCACACTAAAAGAAGAACATATAATCCATCCTTTAAACACTAATTTTAATCACGATGACATTTATAACCACCAGATATAACGATTTTTTGTAATTTTTTCCTTCAGCCATTTATTTTGTACTTATGGATGAATCGTAAATACTTACGGATGAATACACTTGTAGATTTATTAGATTTTTTTTGTGCTGTCATTTCTAAGTCTTTGTTATAGCGATATAAACATTTTCTAAATTATTTTTTTAATAAAAACTATTTGTAGTGGATAAACTAAATTCCAAATGTTTTTTGGATCAATTGTCAAATTGGCTGAAGGAACTGTTCTGCAAATTCTTGATTGGTAAGAGTACACCCAGATATGACCAAGGTCAGTACAGTTTTGACACAATTGTTAATAGTATTTGCCTTGTTAGATCACCTGAGCCGAAGGCTCAAGGTGATCTATTGGGATCACTCTTCGTCAGTCGTCGGCGTTAACTTTTCTTCAAACAACTTATTCTCAGAAACCGCTTGGCCAATTTTGACCAAACTTCACATGGATGATCCTTAGATGAATGCTTTATAGATTTGTTAAAATTAGGTCAGTGAGACATCCAAGATGGCCACCATTACCATATATGGTCGAAACCTTAAACAATCTTCTCAAGAACCGCTGGACAGATTTCAACAGTTTTTCTTTTAAAATGATCGCCAACGCATAAACTATCAAGTTTGTTCAAATGAAGTTCCCGGAGTCGAAATTTGACGTGCCCCGAGGGTCCAAAGTTTGTATATTGAGATTTTGCATGTTTTTCATAGACTTATATAGGAAAAAACTTTAAAAAATCTTCCTCTTTGAAACCACAAGGCACATAGCTTTCATGTATTACATGTAGCATCAGCTTATTGTCCTCTACTAAGTTTGTTCAAATGGTGACCTTGGGGTCTAATTTGGCCCCGCCCCCGGGGTTCTCAGTTTTACATAGACTTATATAGGAAAAAAATCTTCTTCTCTGAAACTACAAGAACCAGATGTTGAATATTTTGCATTTGCTATAAGCTTATGGTCCTCTACCAAGTTTGTTCAAATGGTGACCCTGATGTCAAATTTGGCCCCGCTCCGGGGGTCACAGTTTTACATAGACTTGTATAGGGAAAAAATTAAAAAATCTTCTCTGAAACTACAAGAGCCAGAGGTTTAATATTTTGCATTTACTATAAGATTATGGTCCTTTACCAAGTTTGTTCAAATGATGTCGCTGGGGTCACATTTGGCCCCGCCCCGGGGTCACAGTTTTACATAGGCTTGTATAGGGAAAAACTGAAAAAAATCTTCTTCTCTGGAACTGCAAGAGCCAGAGGTTTAATATTTTGCATTTGCTATGAGCTTATGGTCCTCTACCAAGTTTGTTCAAATGGTGACACTGGTGTCAAATTTGGTCCGCCCCGGGGGTCACGGTTTTACATAGACTTATATAGGATTTTTTTTTAAAAACAAATCTTCTCTGTAACTACAAGAGCCATAGGTTTAATATTTTGCATTTTCTATAAGATTATGGTCCTTTACCAAGTTTGTTCAAATGGTGACCCAGGGGTCACATTTGGCCCTGCCCTGGGGGTCACAGTTTGACATAGGCTTGTATAGGGAAAAACTTAAACAAATCTTCTTCTCTGGATCTACAAGAGCCAGAGGTTTAATATTTTGCATTTGCTGTAAGCTTATGGTCCTCTACCAAGTTTGTTCAAATGGTGACCCTGGGGTCAAATTTGGCACCGCCCTGGGGGTCACAGTTTTACATAGACTTAAATAGGAAAAACATTCGTCTTCTTCTCTGGAACTACAAGAGCCAGAGGTTTAAAACTTTGCATTTACTATACTCTTAAGGTCCTTTACCACGTTTGTTCAACGTTTGCCCTGCCAAAGGGTCACATGTTTTACATAGATTTGTATAAGGAAAAACTTAAAAAATCTTCTTCTCTGAAAACACAAGGCACACAGCTCTCATATATTACATGTAGCCCTGGGGTCACATTTGGCCCTTACCTAGTTGTTACACTCAAGCACCTTCATTTTGTATTTGATCTTTACCAAACTTTATCAGTCTTTATATCAATGTTGTTAACACAACAGAGGCCACATTTTTTTAACACTCTTAACCAAACTTGCACAGATTGTATATGACCATAACATTTCGAAGAAGTTCGATAATGTGCCAGTCATCAGGTTATCGATTTAGGGCCGTCTTGGCCCTCTTGTTAGGATACTGACCGCTACAAATACTCATTAAAGGTCTTCATCATGACCCCGTGTGTGTGAACGTGGGAACATGGCTCTATTATAAATGGAGAGTCTGCTGTAGAATTTGCAGATTAGACTGTTCTAGGCCCATTCTCCATATTTTATCTCGATGTAAATGGAGGTTGAGCCTGGCATGTTCATTTCTGTTTGGCACCATATAACCTTTCTTGTGTTATATTATGTAATATTATTTTAATCTTATTTTTGTAACCTTTTAATAAGTGACAAATATGCGTCTCTTTGGCCAGGATTGTAAAGATGTTGCATCTAAAACTTTCTTGCCTTTCAGAGGGCTGACGTGGTGCAGTCAGTAGCCCGGCGGATTTGTAACCGGAGGCCCCGGGTTCAGTCCTCCGTGGTGCCACTGAGTTTCGTCGGTGTGTTCTTGGGCAAGACGTTCTATCGGTCTATCCTCCGAGCACGTTAAAGAACCATAGGAATCTATTCGATAAGAAGATTAGGGCACGGTTCCCGCCCGGATTCCTATGTATCCTTCCCCGCTCTCTGGGGCGGCTCTAAATAACCTATACTGTGTTGATGAGCAGTTAAACAACATTCAATTCAATTCTTGCCTTTCACCGCTACAGTTTCGAATCCGACTGGAAGCTCGACTTGTCAAATGAGAAAATGTCTATTCTTACAAATATTGACTGTAATATATGGCCTAACATGTGCTGAAAATGACGTACCAATCTAACAAACTGGTATTCTGATATTTTAATAATATGCCACTTGTAAATAATAATGTCCTTGAAAGCTACATGTCTGTTATTTGATGTATTTATGTATGAATCTGCATTATCAAACTCCTGCTTTATTTAACCGTTATAGCAAAGTGTCTGTGATATTAACAAAGTATTTTTTGTTGTTGTGTTGCCTGCATAGCATGGCAGACACTTAGGGATCACTTTGTCCGTCGTCTGTCATCCTTCACACCTTAACCTGCAACCTAACCTTAGCCATAACTTGAGAAGTATTTGGCCTATGTTCATAAAACTTCACACACATCTTCATGTTACCTTAGGAATGTCGTTAAGCATGTCCAATAACTCTGGCTTTCATCTTAGCACAGTTATGCTCCTTTTTATAGTTTGATTGTACTTCCTGAAATAAGCACACAGCAGGCAACACAAGTGTTCCGTGGAACACCATTCTAGTTGTTTTAATCATAGTTATTAATGTACAATTATTATATGGATCATCATGCATGCTTTTCTTAGATTTATTTTAGTGCGCAAGTATATAAATGTAATTGTTCTGGAATTTAAATAAGAAATGTTAAATAAATATGTATGTATGATTTTCTTTAAAAAAACTAACCCGCCAAATAATGGCAAAATAACACTACAAAATCCTATATCAAAACTCTGTTCAGGTCATACAGGTTTATTCACAGGTTCTTAAAATACCCGTTATTGAATATGCGTAAGATGAATTATGAGTTGGTAACTCCTCATTCGACGCTCCAGTTTTGGGGTTTAAAGCCGTTTTTACGGCGTCTATAGTGTTTGAATTCTCGATATATGTAAATTATATAATAGGATTATTACTATAGTAAATTGTTCTGGAAGTTTGTATTACCTCGAGTAGGTAAATGCCAGATCAGGATCAAACGAGAGGAGGAGCCTCGAGTGTGAACCTGATCTGGCATTTACCTACAAGAGGAGCAAAAATATTCTTTAGAACACTATATTTTCAAAAAATAAAACAATTAATTTTCTACATTATTTAAATACTGTATATTGTAAACTGATGTTGTTTAAGATATAAATGTGTTCAAGTTCCGTTCAAATTGTTTATAACAACACTGAGTGACAATCTTGTTTTCTGTTTTACGTTTAATTGTATATTTGGCGGATTAAACCATGAATGTATGTATACAGTTAAAACAATTTAAGTTTAAAAGTATTTTTTATAATGTAAAATGTTATGTGTAACAGTGGATAATATGAATGGGGGAAAAAACTTACTGCTATTGTTTACATTTTCACTGTGGGATGGAAAACTTTATTTATATACTAGAAAGGAGATGTTTCGTTAATCGAGAATATCATGTAAGTTTTCTCACTTTTCAAAATATCCTGAAATTCTTGAGAATATTGTTAGACTTGAGCCCAAGTCTCAAATATTTCTTTAAGTTTGAAGTATAAACATTCATAAAAAGTGGCTATGTATAAATATGATGCATGCTAATAAATAGCAGCTTCTTACAATTGTTTATCTTTTGAAGGTCATAAAATATTTGTGAATGAATTTTCAGTACTTGAGCTCAAGTCTAAGAATAGTTTGAAGAATGGGTGGTGAATTCCAGCGCAGCTGATAATACTGCCACTGTGGTCAAAGTTAAAAAATATATGATCATGCTGAATGTTTGTTAATTAGTAATTGTCAATCAAACAATTCTGACAGTAGCATTATAACTTGTTGATTTCTTCTTGTTTTATCCATTGACCAAATAAACATCTTCCATTAGATTGTGTTTGTCTTCTGATTATGTTTTAACTTTATATTTGGCCGAGTTATACCCCTTTTCATAAAACTAACGTTAACCTAAGCTAGCTTGTAACTTGGCAAAATAGTATGACACTTCGTGCAGTTGTTCCATATAATGTATTCAATGCCATTGGCATGTCCAATAACTCCCACTCATTTTGGCAGAGTTATTCCCCTTTTAATAAAATTACAAAATATTGACACACGGACATAACATTTATAGAGTTCTTCCTTATCAATTAATCGTTGCCATTGTCACTCTAGTAATATTACCATTGCTGTGATAAGCACATGGCAGGCCACTTCTAGTTTATATAGTAATTGCACTTTTATATAATTTTCTTATACAATCCAGTTAAATGTGCAATGATAGTTAGCGCCATCTTGTAATGGTTAGCATTTCGGCTTAGATATCCAGGCATCATCCGTTGACTCTGGGCCAGGACTGAATTTGAATTAATTATCAAAATACAAAATGTATTCCCACCTGATGAGACTTAAAAGCTAAATATAGTCAGCTAAAATGTCCAGTGTTATAAATACGCTTACACAGTGAAAAACTGATTGTTAAGTCAGTGGGCTTCAGGATAGCATTATGAGTGTCAAGGACGAACCAGAGATCAGGGACGAACCTGAGATCTAAGAAGTACAGATCGGTCATTTACTGAAATCTCACATACTCACGTATGACACGAGGTAATACTGCATAATCTCGTTCTCCATTTCCATTTTAAGATCACACATTATTTTCTTTAATTCGAGACCATTTGCAGTTGACTTTTATGGAAGAAATGGCAATTTCTATATTGTTAAGATGTATTGTAAAGTGCATTTGTAAAATTTCGAGTTTTTTCTGCCTTATGACACCTCGGAATGAACACATTTAATTGTTCCCAGCCTTCTTTGATAGTATAGAGTTCAACGGTAAACCCTGTGATTGCTACATCATTGAAACAGCAAATCAGCTTTTCAGATCAACCCAAAACCAGCTAAAATAACATTGAATAAATCGAAATGTTATCTGATGTTTGTTCTCCTGAAAGATTACAGCAAAGATCCATACACACCTAATACATTATAGTGTAAGTGAGTTTATTGATTTGGATCACATACCTAATATTAGTAATGTCTGTAAGTAGGCCCCAGTTGGTGGGGCGAACAAACTGGTCAACTGTTTTCACAACATGAGGTAGAACTGCTCCATTGTGGCATAGAAACTGAATACCATGGTTTTGAATTGGGGGATCTATAACCTGCTATTTATTTCCCATTTCAACCCAGTATGAACTAGGCTCTTAAAGGATGGTTGTAAAACAAAATTCGTTCATTCATTCGTTCATTCATTTCATCCATCCATTCATTTCATTCAATCATATTCATTCATTCTGTAAGTGGCATTACCCAGTAATAATGTTTTATACCACAATAGCCTAAATACACACTATGCATCGTGTATAAATACCCGAGGATATACACAGCATATGCTAGTTATTGTGGTATAAATACAATAGCGCATGAGTCTTGCACGTGTACGGACGATAATGCACGAGCGTTAGCGAGTGCATTATCGTCCGTACACGTGCAAGACTCATGACAGTAGCATTATAACTAAACTCATGCTCTATTCTATACATATTGTAGGGCAGTCTAGAACTATTCAGACTCTTCCAGAAGAGCGGTTTAATGACATGGTCCTCTTGTTTTGCAAATACGCATAATTGAAAAAGGACACGGTCTTATTGTAATACAATAATAAACACAAAGGATATCGAATACCAGGACCTGGTTTAGTACTGACAAGGATAGAAGGCTGCTAACTTGTTGTCGTTAATGCAGTTTGTGAATATGAAATCCCCCGGGCTTCAAAATATTTTTCCGATCGAATTTAGGATTAAGTAGTTGAGGAATATTAATGTCAAATGCTTCGAGAATGCCTCTTTATAAAGATGATTTTATTTTGGGAATTCCTTTAAAACGGGCATATACATGTATCAACAACTTTACAAGGTCATATACTTATATTGTTCTATTCTTCAATACATCACATGTATTTATTCAAACAAACATGTATCTACATGAACTAAGTACAAAATTTACAACATACAATTAAAGTTTAGTTAAATTTTACAATAAAACAGTCTTATATTGCATTGCTTTTGCATACATAAATAATAATAAATACATCTTTAACGTAGCACAAGGATGTAATCCTCTTCCAAGTTTGTTCAAATAGGCACCATGGGGTCAAATCTTTCTACGTGCCAGTAGTCAAATGTTTTACATATATAGTGAAAAACTTTCAAACATCTCTGAAACAACAAGGCATAGAGTTCATATATGGCATGTAGCATACGCTGATGGCCCTCTACCAAATTTGTTCAAATGCTGTCTCTGTGGTAAAATCTGGCCTCGCCCCGGGGCTCCCATGTTTTACGTAAAGTTATATAGAAAAATCAAAAAAATAATCTGAAACTACAAAAGCTATATGTCTAGTATGCTGCATGTACTGTTTATTCAAATGGTGACATTGGGGTTACATTTGGCCCCGCCACAGGGGTCACATATATTTACTCGGACATATGGTCCCCTATCAAGTTTGCTTAAATGTTCATCCTGTAGTTAAGTTTTGGCATGCCCTGCATAGCTGCCAATCGAAAATAGAGTTAGGTTAGCAAATCTTCTAAATTTTCCTGATTTGCTTGATCTGACCCACTTTTGTTACTGTCTACAATGGACAAGGGTCATCATCAGTTTTATACAATCACAAGTTACGAGTCTGACCTATTCATGATCGCTTCCATACTATATTGAACTTGTTCGGAAGGTTATGGCACTATCATTTTTCAATGCCCATTTGCAGTTCGCCACTAAGCTTTCCTCTTTGAATGTGCAATGACAGATTGTGAACATCATAATGACGTTTACCTAATTCCTGAAAGGGATAGTAACGTTTGTTTGTCTTCAGTCTTGTCTTGTCGGGGTTTTTTTAATATTCATATATACATGCTCATGTTTGTGTTTTACTTATATTGGCTGTACATGCTGCCTATTTTGTCAGAGGGAGTTAACTTGTCAACAGTAAATAAAGATCCGCCATACTATATCCTGTTTATTAATCGTGTTTATACTGCAATAGGTTAGGAGTCTGACACGTTCACTACCTATATATTCATCTTATGTATACTACAATAGGGTACGAGTCAGACATATTTACTCCCTGTTAATTCATCGTATGTATATATACACAAGCTGGCGTGTTTATTCCCTGCTTATTCATGCAACTTATTAATTTTGCAATATGGTACACGGTTTGTATTAATATTATTTATATTGCAAGTAGGTATCTTCCATTGTGTAGTTTTACCGAAGTATGTAGGTTTCTGGTACTCCTACATGTTCCTCCAACATAAAGATAACTAAAACTGATATCTATCAATTGAGATTTTTCAATCCACCAACTTTAAATGCAATCATTGCAAGAATAAGGGTTCCAACGGAATATGCTCCAATAGCGGCAAAGTTTCTAGCCATATGCTCCTCTGCGTTGGGGAAGAATTCATCCATGTAGACGGTGCCATTTCTAATACACGCAGTACCTTAAACAGAAGTATTCATTTTGCCACAAACAGTTAAGACACAAAACATATACTTCAAAGCCAAAAGATACCTTCTACGTTTCACAGTTTTGTTTTTATATTCATTACGTGGCCCCACCTTAATCCCATTAAGCGATGGGAAAGCTTATATTAGCAGGATTTTATAACGGATATTTCGAGAATAAAACATGTTTAAAAACATTTTTTTACTGATAAAATTGCGATAACCTGTTTAAAATTACCTATTAAATGTTTTAATTTGACAATATGTAAACTTTTAAAGACGAAATTAAGGTTTTATTTCATACCCCAGCCAACCCCGTTTTCGCTATTTGGAGAAGGGGTTGGATGGGGTATGGAAGTTAATACCACGTAATGGTCTCAAGGCTGAGATGCAATATAACTCAGATTTAGCAGGACATAGTCAACTCTATTTGCCAGGAAGTCATTATTCTTTACATATCTTATGATCTGTGGGCAGTCTATTTTCTTCACCATGTTATCTTGCATATCACAGACGTGCTAATGCCTTTTATTAAGTCTGTGCTTAATTATACGACCCGTCTACTTTCTTCAGCATACTTATACATATGTACCAATCATATATAGCAGATTTATCTTCATTAATAGACTGGTCACTCTATTGTCAACTTAATCACAATGACGAGTAGCCTGTAGTCTTCACAAACAGTAGTACGTAATAGTCAAATTGTGTTCAAGGATCCAAACTGGTATTTTGAAAAAAGCATTGTTTTTATAGTCAAGAAATATCTTTATTATCCTCTGATTAAGCATTGCTAAGCATTTCTTTAGAGTTAAAACAATTGATGTGTCGGAGGAATATACATTTAAACATCCTTAATGTTTTATATAACCATATAAAGAATAAACAGCCCACACAATACGTTGCTTTATCAGAGTGGCGAAAACTCTTGACTTTTTGACCGGATTCAGGGCAAAAGAGTGTAAACAAAACGCTCGTTTCAGGTAAGTTTTCCGTTGATAACTTTTTTAATAGTTATCGAATGTTATTCAAATGCACATACCCCTCCATAGTGAGATATTTCCTCCACCGCAAATGGTAATTTGAATTATCTAGTACTTTCTGAAATTAGCCCTCCCAAAGTCTTGGAAGCAAACCGTGTACTTTTGGTAGAGCTGATCGCCTTTTGGGCGGAGGAAAGAGCTCACATTGTAACGGAATGTTGTGCGTTATTGGAACACAATTCGTTAACTATTAAGGAAGTTATTAAGAAAAACCCTACCTGAATCGAGCGCTTTGTTTACATATTTTGCCATGAAACCGATCACGTGGTTTCGCCTCCCTGTTAATGGGTTTGATTCAGGCCATTATGTCAAACTACCCAGTATACTCAAACTTTTTAATATGAAAAAGTGTGAGGCGAATTATTTGTACAACATTACTGCTGTCAGAAATCTAATAAAGTCGAAAACCAATTAATTTTAGTTTCTGGTACCGTTTGAGCTAAACCAGATAGGATAATGTTTATAATGTATTAATTAACATATATATGTAAAATATATCCAAATAGGGCATATACTGTTCCCTTGTTCCACTTACGGTTATCCGGACACTCAAATTCCAGGCCCTCAAATTCATTTGCTACAAATATTTCTGCGGCATATTTGTGGATAAGACCCCAGCTCAACCACTCTAATGGATCAACTAGCGTCTGTATATTTCTGGAACATAACGACAGAGGTATAATATTACATAAATTTAAATTTTAACCGGTTTTCAAAACATAATTTCTAATTTATATTACAGATATGCCCATCGGAAGACTTGCTACTGAGAAAACATTAATATACTTAATTAAGCACAGTGGTGATCCGATTACAAAAAATAAACTTAAATTATGAGTGCTGGCAATTTCAAAATTCTTTGTTGTACCAGAAATAAATCGCAGATAGATAGTTTTATTCAAAAACACCAAACACTAAGCAAGACTACGAGTTTGTACAAGAGTTAGACTAACATAAACAATAATTTTTTCTCCACGTTACAAAATGAGACCTACCTCTAACGGCATTTTAGTCTTCATCAAAATGAAACATATTACATGTTTCTGTGTCCAAAACATTTTATACATACCCAGCTCTATGTATAAGACAGCTTTATTTTCAAACATAAAATATTTCAATTGAAAATAGTTTGTTTGTTTGTTTGTTTGTATGGTGTTTTACGTCATTTTCAAAACATGCAAGGTTAAATATGACTGTCGATGTTTTTTTGTGGTGGAGGCAGACCAACCACTTTTCCTGGGTAGAACCAGTACTGTACACCTTCCGCAATCCGCAACCTTCCGCAATCCGTAAGAATCGACACTTCCTCATTTACAAGTCGAGCTCCCAGTGGGATTCGAACCCGCAGCGGTGAGAAGCGAAGGTTTACAACGCAACGTCGTTAACCATTCGGCCACGGAGACGCTATCACTTGAAAATAGTCAGTGCACCCTAGAACATGGTTTAGTGACTAGCCCTATTGTCAACCCTTTTATGTTTGTGATGCATGTCATATACCTTGCATTTTATTCATCATTGTAATTGTTTATTTGTTTCTATGCGTGTTTATTTGTTTCTATGTTTATTTGTTTCTATACGTGTTTATTTGTTTCTATGCGTGTTTATTTGTTTCTATGTGTGAGTTTTTGTTTCTGTGCGTGTTTATTTGTTTCTATACGTGTTTATTTGTTTCTATGCGTGTTTATTTGTTTCTATGTGTGAGTTTTTGTTTCTATGCGTGTTTATTTGTTTCTATGCGTGTTTATTTGTTTCTATGCGTGTTTTTTGGTGACTATGGTCATTGAATGCTACATTTCATGTTCGACATGTTGTATTGCAGTTAATGCTCAGCTTCAAAAGCAGCATCTTATATATATACAGTATTATAATATATATTATAAACCGACACGATCAAAACGTACTTTAGAAATCCTGATGAAATGACGACACTTGCTGCCTGCATCAGCGCCGCCGTACTGTTGGCCATGATGGGATGCATAAACAATCCTAAACAGCCTATTGCCACCATCTCACCCCAAAAGTGCATAATAAATATCTCCAGAGTATACAGTCCGAATCTATCCACACCCGGGTTCATTCCTGTAGCCCTGAAACGAACAGGTATGTATAAATGTATTTAGCACAGCATTTTAGTTGATATTGTTTCGTTTATTGTTAAAATAAAATTATTTAGCTTAACTATGAGCGGCTATTCAAAAATGAAAAAGACAATCAATTAACAGAGACTGTTTTCAAAATTAAAGACATCACAGTGACTGCTAAATTGAAAAACAAGACGCACACTAATTGACGAAAATGTAAACGAAAATACATTGTTGCATAATTCATAAAACATGATTGTAAAATCGAAAAGACATATTCATTTTAGAGACGTCCATTAAAGGACACCTTCACAATATTAAGTAGAGTGCTAGTTGAAAGACATTGGAAGGCGTGAAAACGGACGGATTCTAGGCGTTATTAGTAGTAGCTAACTAAAGACAGCACTAGACAGCATATGGAAGAAGTGTTGCTGTACCAATGTCACCGTTTCTACAACTATAATAAAGTGTATACTAATATAATCCCGACTCACTAGTATTATAATCCCGACTCACCAGTATACCACACTAATGAAGATAGCAGACAATATAATCTCGACTCACCAGTATACCACACTAATGAAGATAGCAGACAATATAATCTCGACTCACCAGTATACCACACTACTGAAGATAGCAGACACTATAATCTCGACTCACTAGTATACCACACTACTGAAGATAGCAGACAATATAATCTCGACTCACCAGTATACCACACTACTGAAGATAGCAGACAATATAATCTCGACTCACCAGTATACCACACTACTGAAGATAGCAGACACTATAATCTCGACTCACCAGTATACCACACTACTGAAGATAGCAGACAATATAATCTCGACTCACCAGTATACCACACTACTGAAGATAGCAGACACTATAATCTCGGCTCACCAGTATACCACACTACTGAAGATAGCAGACAATATAATCTCGACTCACTAGTATACCACACTACTGAAGATAGCAGACAATATAATCTCGACTCACTAGTATACCACACTACTGAAGATAGCAGACACTATAATTTCGACTCACTAGTATACCACACTACTGAAGATAGCAGACAATATAATCTCGACTCACCAGTATACCACACTACTGAAGATAGCAGACACTATAATCTCGACTCACTAGTATACCACACTACTGAAGATAGCAGACAATATAATCTCGACTCACCAGTATACCACACTACTGAAGATAGCAGACAATATAATCTCGACTCACCAGTATACCACACTACTGAAGATAGCAGACAATATAATCTCGACTCACCAGTATACCACACTACTGAAGATAGCAGACAATATAATCTCGACTCACCAGTATACCACACCACTGAAGATAGCGGACACTATAATCTCGACTCACCAGTATACCACACTAATGAAGATAGCAGACAATATAATCTCGACTCACCAGTATACCACACTACTGAAGATAGCAGACACTATAATCTCGACTCACTAGTATACCACACTTCTGAAGATAGCAGACAATATAATCTCGACTCACCAGTATACCACACTACTGAAGATAGCAGACACTAGTATACCACACTACTGAAGATAGCAGACAATATAATCTCGACTCACCAGTATACCACACTACTGAAGATAGCAGACAATATAATCTCGACTCACCAGTATACCACACTAATGAAGATAGCAGACAATATAATCTCGACTCACCAGTATACCACACTACTGAAGATAGCAGACAATATAATCTCGACTCACCAGTATACCACACTACTGAAGATAGCAGACAATATAATCTCGACTCACCAGTATACCACACTACTGAAGATAGCAGATAATATAATCTCGACTCACCAGTATACCACACTACTGAAGATAGCAGAGGATATCATGTGGAAAGGTATGACATGAACGGCGTACGCCAGCAGAAATGTCACCGTACCATACAGTCCGTCTCGACATTCTCTGTAGTACAAGTCTCTCAGGCATGGAACTGTAGAAATATAACACATGTATGTATACAAATCAAGCTGTGTTGTGAAAGAAATTTGCTTAATAATCATATTAAACTGACAGACCACTCACCTACTTGGAATGCGTAATTTCGAGGTTTGATGCACAATCGAACCCCGTTTAAACGCACTGCGTGCCATTGACCATTTCAAGGCGATATCCAAATTGTCAGTAGATTTAACAGTAGAAGATGGTGTTTTGCGTCATTTTAGCACAATTTGACGCAGATTTGATTAAACTGAGTGTGTTCATGAGAAGTTATTAGTTTTCAATAATAACCACACCCTAAACTGAAAACACCGGTATAAAAACGGCATCCCAATTAGGTCCTTTGATTCTGTTTCCTTATATTTAAATTATAGGATAAAGGAATAAAAATACTGCATAATCAGCTTGAACCCGGTTTAAATTCCAGTGACCTATTTTGTCAATGACCTTCCAAAGTTCATACCACTTTGTATATATATATGATGTCCCGCACGTCGCTTTTAGATATATCACCAGATCCATACGTTACCCATTGATGTGGTGGAAGTAACGACATGTGGTGGAATAACGCCTCAGTTGGGTGTAAATTTACACAGAAGGTAAGAAAATGATTATTTGCTTCTCTTTTTTTTATATATATTCCAGAAGTGTACTTTATCGCAAGATGTGGGCCATACATTTTCTTACACTCGCCTGAACGTTGTTCTGTCTGAACGTTTCTCGCTTTTTCAAACATTCGAGGCAATTATGAGATTTTCAAACACGATAAAGGGTACAGAAAAATTCAAAAGTTAACAGGTCAAATGCACTAAATCACGCTGTACATTATTCTGTGAAGTATATACTCAATAAAACTTATCATCCAACGCGTTCGGTTTTCTTTATATTTTAAATGCAAATATGTGGTAGTGTTGATTGGTAAACATGAGCTCAACTCGTCGGGGGCCACTTTCCGTCACTTATGTAAACATAAACTAATTTTCAGACAAATATATGTATCCTGACAATTTTTACTCTATTTTCTATTAGGTTACCTCTTCCTGGAAATTTGATATCAAAGATTATTTTTTTTATACAAATTATGGAAGTGGCACGTGACCTTTTAATAAATCATTTTGTTTACAAGCCCAGTTTCCGTCATGTATGTTATTGAGTGATAGATTCAACTAGGTCAAGATACAGTATACTTTTATTAATTATAAACTTGTTTGCAAGTCTATTCAACATTGTAAAAATGGTATGTTTGCATTGTTCCACCAGTCTCCTCGATCGCTATAAATGCGCTTGGTAACGTCAATGTAAAATGTCCAACGACGACAATTTACAATGTATCGATGGGTAACTCTGTGTAAATCAAACAGATACAGGTTGTACGAGTTGCTTCTCTTTGGTTAAAATATATAATCACGGTTATTGTAACTGAGTAATAAAAATATGACGTCATTAGAGTGTTATTTTTTTAATAGTTTATTATGCGGCAGTATGTGCGCGCATCCCCAACGCCATATAAGGAAGTAAACACAATTTTCGGAGAAATCCCTTTCGTTTTTGTACCGCTTATTTCCCTTTTTTTTGTTTTTGTTTCCAATCTTCAGTTCTAAACGTCTGACAATAAGTGACATCGCGTAAGTAATTTACAGTGTAAAAAGAGTTTTTAAATGAGAATGACGGAAACAGGGCTTGGACGGAAACTGGCCTCTAACGAGTAACTGTACAGTAGTGTCAATATTTTAGTGAGATTTAAGCAAATGAACTCATTTTTAGTCTTGATCATCTTCAACGCTTGATTGTATATACAAACGTCTTGACAAGTTGTGCAGAAACAAATTTGAAACTGGAACCACGTGACCATATTTTATTTTATTTTTTTTAAAGTATTTCTTACCATCCGCATTTAGTTATAATCATATAATGATGAAGTTTCCCTCTCTGATTATATATAAATTTAATGTCTTTCTGCCTTTCTGTACATCTTGGAATTTGGGTGTTCCTGTCTCAGCCAATCAGAAACCTTACCAGTGTATCGGCAAAAATCAAACTTTGGTCAGGAGGACTTTTGTCTTGAAAATAAGCAAGCGTCGCAGATGATCTCTCATCTTACATTTCCATTTGGCCAATTTTAGAACCCAGCCTTTCATTTTTCATTAACGTTTGTACTACATTTGTATCAGACATTGTCTGCAATGAAAATGGATGGAAAATCGGGAGTTTGCGATATCAGTTTTGTTGAGTATATATCATGTATGTAAATACATACTGAAAAGGGATCTCTTGAAGCAACTAAAACAAGGGAAAAAAGTAGCAGACGCAGTTTCATTGATTATTGTTTGCATGCATTTGGATGACTGCGATCTGTGAATGCCTCACTTCCTGATCGACTTTTCCATCCAATTGTTATTTTTATATGGACGCAATTCATGACTTACATAGGGCCACACTATTAATAATGCCCATGAAGGGTGGCACAGTGGCTGACTGGTAGAGGAGGCCTACTCTATCCTGTATACTGGACTGCGTATGTTTGAGTCTCCCGAGGAATATCAGTATAAACACCATGAACAGTGGTAGCAGGAGGATGCGGGCAACGTAGTCTTTCCTGTCCCGGAATAGGTTCTTGTACATTCGACTGGAAAACATAAAAAGAAGAGATTACAAATGATGGATTCACATATACAATATTTTTCAATCCAAGTATTATAGATGTTGTGACAATGGCCACCGAAAAAATACATATACGCCAGTATGATGTTAACAAATACCGGAATGGGATCCCGACTGGTGTAGTGAAGTTTTAACTTCGTATATACATATTTAATAGATACAAAAGCATTCACAGTACTTAGTCACACCTCCCCACATCCCCTCCCTGAACCCCCCCCCCCCCCCCCCACAACAAATAATAAAAATAAATAAATAAAAAAACGCATTTAAAACAAACAACAACAGAAGCAAAGTGTGTGAAACCACACACAACAGAGGTAGCGCATTAGAACGGTCCTTGGCAAGAAGGCCTGTATATCTTAGACTCAAATTTACCTCAATACGGTGAGAGAAACTCTGCGATAACTGGGACCTCTCAGTTTTCCATTACCATTTCAATATAAACCCTCAGTACATTTAAAAACGCAACATGTTTGATTTTCGGGTATTTTTAGTCCATGCTTTTTTGTTCAAACAAAGATTGTATTTTGTCTTAATACTCAAGTCTCTTTGTCCCAACGGTTAACATATAAACTATAAACAGTTGCATAAGATTTGATCTACTTCTTTCAGCTAAAACACATTAGCACGAGGACTTCAGTTCCACTCTAAAAATTCAAAAAAAATATCAAGTGTCGCGTTTTCAAATGTACTGAGTCTACAATATTGTTTAATGCAAGTAGCATGAGTTTTGTGACAATGGTCACCTATAAACACATACTATAAACACATACTATAAACACATACTATAAACACATACCTATAAACACATACCTATAAACACATACCTATAAACACATACTATAAACACATACTATAAACACATACTATAAACACATACCTATAAACACATACCTATAAACACATACTATAAACACATACCTATAAACACATACCTATAAACACATACTATAAACACATACCTATAAACACATACCTATAAACACATACCTATAAACACATACCTATAAACACATACTATAAACACATACTATAAACACATACTATAAACACATACTATAAACACATACTATAAACACATACCTATAAACACATACCTATAAACACATACTATAAACACATACTATACGCCGGATTGGTCTTACAACCCATTTAGTATTACAACTAACAAGTTGTAGTGAAAGAGCATAGCTCTGTATAGACATACACGTAGATACAGAAATCGAGCAGGAACTGCAGCATTCACAGAGCTCAGCCATACAAAAACACGCATTCAAAACAAACAACTACATGTACACGGATAAATAGAAGAAAGGTATGCGAAACCACAAACATACAAGGACTGTCAACAGAGGGTACATTCAATGTAATACGACAGCTATATTTCAGACACAAAGTGACGACTTACCTCAAAACGGTGAAGAAAACTCTGAGATAACCGGGTCCTCTCAGTTTACCATTACCATTGCGAGGTGAGTCATTATACGAGTTCTTCAACGTGTCATCCATGATGGCTTTTTGTGTATCTCTGTGTATGGCAGAGTTTTTAAAAGCATCTACAAGGGATTGCACGCGTTTATGGCTTTCATACTGCCGTTCTTTATCCCGTCTATCGATACTAGCAACATCAACTGTTAATATAAGGAAACAGTCACGACCAATGTTCTTGCTTGGATATTATCACGTTCGAGCAGCAAGCTCGATTTCATTTCGTCTCTTCACAAGAATCAATTGGTAATGTTACACACCTCAACAGCTCCAGCTCAACTTATACTTTCAATTAGGCATGCACCCTTTTCTTCTCCAATACGATATGCATATGCCTATGCTAATTTGTTATTAAGAAAAAGGAAAATGTCCAGCTCCACCTCAACATATACTTTGAAAGTATATGTCGAGGTGGAGCTGAACCTTTTTCATTTTTTAATAACAAATAAGTTTCAACTGGGCTTGCACCTTTTTTTCTTCTCCAAGTACGATATGCTTATGCTAATTTGTTATTTAAAAAAGAAAAAAGTTCACACTAAAACAGTAACCGGTGAACTTAATGCGAAGTATGATTTATTTAGTGTAAAATCTCTTGAAATTAAGAAGATAACTAGTCACGAAATATTTGTTGGCGAATGCATAAGTATCAATAATTAAAATATAACAAATATTTTGACTTCAAGTATTATATCTGCTTACCATATCTATCTAGCGGATTTGTATATTTATCACAGGGATATCCTAGCTGTGTGAAGTACGGTACCAACTCTTTGGTGCCTCCACAGTACACCACCTGACCGTGAGACATAATGCCAATCTGGTCGAACATGCCGAAGATGTCGGAGCTTGGTTGGTGAATGGTGAGGAGTACAATTTTGCCTCTGCGGGACAGATCGCGGAGATTTGAAACGAGGTAGCGAGCAGTATAACTGTCTAATCCTGAGGTAGGTTCGTCCAATAATATAATATCTGCAATATTAGATAAATACAATTTACTATAATATGATTTTTCAAAATAATTTAAGGACCATGTTTTGATTTGTGACATTTTTAAAGTGCTGTTATTGAACGATTTACTGTCTTTTTTGCCATTTTTAAGTTTTAGCTTGTTGGTGGTCCTTAAATTATTTTGAGGAGCATATAATTCACAGATAAACTAGGCATCTCTTAAACATCATCTTCTTAAACAAAAAGAAAAAAAGTTGTCCTACAGTAACCACAGGGCCCAAAATCAATGGCACCGTACGTCCGCATTATACTACAGACTAACTTAATAAATAGTCAATAAGAAGTACAACACAAAACATAAAGAATGGCGAAGATAGTGTTATCGAATTGGAGTGGATGGCCTGCTGGTACCTAGTGGCTTCTCTAATATCACTATTTGTCACGTATGCCGTTTCTTATAAGCTATTCATGTATATGTACTTTGAGATAACAGTGTTATAATGTTTTCTTTTATATTGAGTATTCATTATTGACACAATACTCACGTAAATAGAACATACAATTCCTTTGTATCATGGATTGTTATTGTTCTGTGTTATACCTGGGTCCTTGAGGAGCTGTATAGCTATCGTAACTCTTCTTTGTTCCCCTCCTGAGATTCCACGTATGATACTTCCACCGATCAACGAATCAGCCACGTCCTTCAACCCCATTTCTTTAATCACTCTGTCAACCTTACAATGGATTATATATCAATACTAATTGATATCAATATGTATGATAGTTAAAGTGACATACGGTAATCTGGATTTTAGTAAAAAATCTCGGAGCCCCGTAATTTTTATGCCCCCAAAGGGTGGCATATAGTAATCGCACTGTCTGTCCGTTCGCGTGTACACTCGTGTCCGCTTCATAACTCAGACAATAATGGACGGATTTTCAAATAACTTTGCACAATTGCTCACCACAACAAGACGACGTGTCGCGCACAAAAACCAGGTCCGTGGCTCCAAAGTCAAGGTCACACTTAGAGGTCAAAGGTCAAAATCCGTTCGTGATCCGTTCGTGACTACACTCGTGTCCGCTTCATAACTCTGACAATAATGGATGGATTTTCAAATAACTTCACACAATTGCCCACCACAACAGGGCAACGTGTCGCGAACCAAATCCAGGTCCGTGGCTCCAAGGTCAAGGTCACACTTAGAGATCAAAGGTCAAAATCCGTTCGTCTATACACTCGTGTCCGCTTCATAACTCTGACAATAATGGATGGATTTTCAAATAACTTCGCACAATTGCTCACCACAACAGGGCAACGTGTCGCACACAAAATCCAGGTCCGTGGCTCCAAGGTCAATGTCACACTTAGAGATCAAAGGTCAAAATCCGTTCGTCAATACACTCGTGTCCGCTTCATAACTCTGACAATAATGGATGGATTTTCAAATAACTTCGCACAATTGCTCACCATAACAGGGCAAAGTGTCGCGCACAAAATCCAGGTCCGTGGCTCCAAGGTCAAGGTCACACTTAGAGATCAAAAGTCAAAATCCGTTCGTCTCTACACTCGTGTCCGCTTCATAACTTTGACAATAATGGATGGATTTTCAAAGAACTTCGCACAATTGCTCACCACAACAGGGCAACGTGTCGCGCACAAAATCCAGGTCCGTGGTTCCAAGGTCAAGGTCACACTTAGAGATCAAAGTTCAAAATCCGTTCGTCTATACACTCGTGTCCGCTTCATAACTTGGACAATAATCGAAGAATTTTCAAATAACTTTGCACAATTGCTCACCACAACAAGACGACGTGTCGGGCACAAAATCCAGGTCCACGGCTCCAAGGTCAAGGTCACACTTAGAGATCAAAGTTCAAAATTCGTTCGTCTATACAATCGTCTCCGCTTCATAACTCGGACAAGAATCAACGGATTTTCAAATAACTTCGCACAATTGCTCACCACAACAAGACGTCGTGTCGCGAAAAAAAATAATAATAATTTATAAATTATTATTATTTTTTATTTTTTTTTATTTTTTTTTTTAATTCTTTTTTTTTTGTAATTTTTAAAAAAAATAAAATTTTTTTTTTTTGTTTTTTTTTATTTTTTTTATTTTTTTTTATTGTTTGTCTGAATTTTTTTTTTATTTTTTTTTAAATATATCTGTTGGTTTCATATTGATCCAAGGTCAAGGTCACACTTACAGGTCACTTCGGGGGCATTTGTCACTTACTGTGACATTTCTTGTTTTCTACATAATTCGCATATCATTAATAATAATCAAAGCAATTTGTGATTGTTAAATAAAATGCGCTAACAATGTATTTAAAACTATGGTAAAATAACGAAGAAAATGTAAAAGCCCTAAATTGTATTATTTATTTAATTATATTTGCAAGCAGGTCAAAACGATTAATAAATAGAGAGTTTAATTGTTATGCTTGACAACTACTTCAAGAATTTATTAAGGTGCATTTTATAGTTTGCCAATGACAGTTCAAAGAGGTTATAGAGCTTGTTTTTATCGTAAATTGTAAACTCAATATATATATTTATCGTTTTAAATTATAAATGTTAAGAACTGGGACTACATCTACGCAACGCAGTGACCGAGACCTACACACTCACTGCACTTGACTTTAACCCAACAGATGTAGGTTATCTCAATATAACTAAACAAATATCAATAAAGCAACTTCCTTATGACTCCTTTATCGCACGCCTGAAAGTACTTTCTATTGTCCCAAGTCGTATGATATATTCAATACAGGAAAACGGAAGTTTAGTGATATTTCGTATAACGGCACACTTTTCAAAAAGTGTACCGTTATACCAGATTTCATACAAGGGGGCGTGGCTAGCGATAATACAGTTATAGAATAACCAGCTCGTTGTTACGCCTCGATATATTTCATGATATATGGTCGTAACACCTCGTTGGACATTCTATAACTAATACGTATATGGCTTTTTGCATAAAAGATGATAAGATATCTTCTAAATATTATCTTCTAAGCAACATCTACATATATCATTATACAGAAACAAATGCTGTCACATTTCACCATAGTTAATATTTCTTCGGTGGTAGAGAAAGAAAACTAATACAATGATAGAAGGAAGCATACATTGAGTAAAGGTCACGGAATTTGAAAGTTACAAAGGGTTTAAAACGCGCGTTTACTCACCTTCTCTATTCTATGGGAGTCACTGTGGATCACTGTGTTACCGGGGCAGGGTCGTGGGAAATAAATGGGAGAAGGGAAGAGATGAACGGGGTTATTGTTTTATTGGTGTAAGAAGATATGGAAAGCCAAATTAACATCAACTGTCTTCAATTCAATTTGACACATTTTCAAATAATTAAAGAGAGATTCAATGAATTGAGCGTGTATGTTAATTTGGCGCCAATTGAACATAAACTCGCTTCAATTGTTCAAATATTCAAATAACTGATGACTGAGTTTATGTTAATTTGGGGTTCAATTAATTGAGTTTATGTTAATTTGGCGCCAAATGAACATAAACTCTCTTCAGTTGAAGTATACCCTCTTCATATAATTGAACAGAGGTTCAATTATAATAATTGAGTTTATTTTAATTTTGCGTTCCATAAAAAAAGGTTTTAGACTGGCAACCAAAAAACACGAAAGCAAAGCCCGCATATTTTACCTAATTATACGCATATACTTTCAATTAAATACTTGTAAACGGCAGAAAATTCAATAAACATGTTAATGCCATACAATACCTTGTCTTCTATGTCGTGTGCATTGGATTTTCCTGGTAGTTTTAGGCTTGCTGTGTATCTCAGCGTTTCTCTCACTGTCAAATTGGGAAGCAGTCTGTCGGCCTGCATGACGTATGTGGCACGCAGTTTGATGACATCTCGAGTGCATAGCTCATTGTTATAGTATACTTCACCTGCGACACTTCCGGACGATCGACATGTTATGACATCTAGAAGGGATGTTTTGCCAGAACCTAAAAGGTTACAAGGAGTTAAATAGTTTCATAGTACTAAGTAATGCTCTTGTACACATACTAGTTTATTAAACTATTTGAAAATGAGCTTTTCGTCAGGTATGGAACTTTTGTTTATAGACAAATTGTTGATATCCCAATGAGTACAAACTGTGCACCTCTTGCCGCAAACAATCAACAATCAACAGAGCAAAATTAATATTTCTGATACCGTTGCCTATTTTGTCGATTGAAAATAGAAAAATAATAAGGTCAATTTATGAAAAGAGAGATTATTTTGATTTAATGTTATGTATTCTCGCTTAGACGTGGATGTTTCTCGAGCCACATCTTATGGGATATAGGTTTCTCAGCTTATTAGTTTTTCTAGAGTTTGTATTTGAGTTGCGGATTTTAACATTCGTAACCTTTGTATAAAAAAAAAAGCTACTCCATCAGGGCTACTGTTAGCTTAAACTCAGAAAAGTCTTTGGTAAAACGGTTATCGTAACTCAGATCCGCGACAAGGACCACCACAGCCTATCACAACCTCCCTTCTATGACGACACACTTTACTCTTTATCGAACTTGTTATCACCCTATCGTCTTGCAACACACCGAATTTAAGTAGTTTAGTTGACCAATTTACAGTTCGCTACTATGCGTTCCTCTTCGTACGAAGATCCGACAGATTATGGACCCTATAATCATGTCTACCTAAATCCTAATAAAGGAGGGTAGCGTTAATCCTAATCTTTAATCTTGGCTTGTCGTGCCCAAAACAGTTTATTATCTTGTTATGTTGGTCGTGTTATTTAAATGGGATGCCAATAGGATACGAGCGAAGTTTGATGTTGGTGTGCTCTAGAACCTGGGTACACACACACACAAGGGTTGACAACAGGAGTACCGTCTATAAACGGTCAGTGACAAGAAGGTCGTTGTGGGTTTAAATCAGGTTCTAGTGTGCACCAAATCTCTATCACTTCAATAAACGGGACAGTGTAAATAAAGCAATCCAGGTTATATCCTCTAACAATGTTAAGTACTTTCCACAACCTTGACCTAAATATTACTTCGTTACACATATCTTATCTTATACTTAACCGTATTGTTTTGTTTTGATATTTCTTGTAAGTACCTTCTTAGCAATACTATTAACGTATACTTCTTATACGATGAGGACTTATCTAAGATAAATAATGGAGTATTTATCTGGCAATAACTTTTACCAAACTGGATAAATCGGTTCAATCAATTCGGAATCCGTGAACCGAACTGTGAGGAAATATCACGGTGAACCGTTGATTCGGCAAACCAATTCGGACCCATACGAATAATGTGTAATGCTGGATCAGCTATTGTTATACAAAGTAATATAATACATTTATTCACCGCATTCATATATTGTATCAACCCATAGTTAATCTTGTTTTTACAGATACATGTTTGTCTTGCTATAGTTGCGTTGGTTTTCGGGTTTTTCGCATACAATAAACGTCTACAGGTCCTTTTGCTGTTTTCTTTTAAATAGTTAAATAGTAACAACGCAAAATATGCAGATTTTTTATAAAATAAATTAGTCTTACCTGAATTGCCAAGTATGGCGGTGATCTCCCCTGACTTAAACTGAAAAGACACATCATTTAAAACTACTTTCTTCCGCGTCCTTCTGAAGCAAGCCCCCGTCCACCAGGGTCCTACATACTCCTTTACGACATAAGTGACGTGCGAGATGCTGAGAGCTGACGGCTCTGGAGGCTCCTCACTTACCGGCGATACCCTCTGACTTGCCGTGTTGTAATACATCCCGCTTTTACCATGTTTACCGAGTATTGGCGTACTTTCATCCATAGTGATTAATGGAATTTTACCGGATTCCTGCGATTTATGGCAACGGTGGAATTCAGTTAAATCAACAGTACAATCTTGTTTATGTTTTGATATAAAACAGTTGTGCTAATTTTGAGACACAATCCGACTTCAATAAAGCGAAGCGAGTATACATATATCAATTTCTAGTTAGAACAATCTTGACTTAAAACATAATTGTTAAATGATGCCCGAACATTGGAAATTACAATGGCTTTTAATTAGTAAATGTTTAATTCATCGTATCTAAACTTGTGTAATTTACAACCCACTCGTGACAAATTTTGACTCTACCTTGATCGAGATATCAAAATTTAAAAGTTCAACAACCCGTTACTTTGATTAGATACGCTTGTTTGTTCAAAGTCACAGTGTATAGCCTTTCTTGTTCAGTTTAAAGTGTCTGATTGCTAATTTTAATTGTTTTAATAAAAAAATCAGCTTTAATTGTTTGACAATGACATGAATAACGGATGCAATGTCTGTAAAATAAAAACGACGCTGCTGTCAAATTAGGTAAACATTGAACTTGCACCGTTCGAGCGGAGGGGCGGGTGCATGTCAATACAGAAATGGACAGTTCGTAGCTATAACACTTCATAACCTACGGCAAAACAAGTCTATACTTTCGGTTAACCACTAGTGGTATCAACGTCAAACGCAACGCATCCGATTTAGTTCTGGATAATGCAATAACGGTATATTTGTGAGCTATGTGATACAAATAATCTCGGATTCGTGCTAATTAATAATTGAATCTATTAAACTCGTTAGTAAACATTGCTCAGCAAACACGTTTAATAAATTCAGTAGTCAATTAGAATTCATGTAAAATCCATTATACGTTAGATAAAAAAGAAAGAAAGAAGAGAAACGACTTTAAACCGTTTCTTCTTTGTAGAACAACATGTCTGGTGATTTTGCGTTCATCCTATATACACGTAAGAAGGAGTCGATGGAATACATTAGTTCCATGATACACATTCTAAGAACGTTTAGGAAATAAAAGCTACCATTTCGGACAAAAAAAACTAAATAATAATAATAATAATAAAACACATTTATATGACATGTATGGTGTTGAAATTTAATTGCTTTCATCGGTCAAAGTCATGATAGAGACCAGTAGCATTTTATACATTTTATAACGGAATACTTAAATGTGTAAATCACTCTTCTCACAGCCCTATGCGTATGCCTATGTGTGCCTCATCGTAGTTAACCAATGACAGTTATGATAAATAAGAAATAGACATTTACATTCTGAATAATGTTATACCCATAAGTACAAAGAAATATAAAAAGATCGGACAGTGAAAGTAGCATTCAAGGAGGACAGTCAACCACAAAACCGGTTCTAGGGTGCACCAAACCTCACACTTACCCTACTGTCATCCCATTAAAACAGGACAGTATACATAAATAAATCCCCGCCATGATCTAATCAATTAGACACAATTATTAGAGCTGAACCCCAAAGAATGACCTATTATAATAGTGTGATGCGTGTCAACGAATGCCTTCGTAAACGTTCGTTGACACGCGTCATGTTCTTCTTAGCAGTCCTCAGAGTAAGGGGACAAATCACGTTTTAAAATAATCGCAATTGCTTCCTCTTGAAGCAAGAAATGAATATTAAAACATTGGCTCATCGTTTTCAATTGATTGGGACAAAAAAAACAGTACAGGGCCGTTTGGAAACTGAACACTGAAAGAATGTCCGATCATCAGACTGTGACGTGCGTTAATGAGTGGTTTCAGAAGTACAAAGAACACCGTGCTAATGTACCACTCCGGTGGACGAGAACTGTGCGTACCAAAGTCTGTGCACCTGAATATTGTCCATGTTGACGTCATGATATAAATGAATGTTAGTCTACAGTGATAGCAGTGATATGTATTGAATAACAATATAATCTCTTGGTCTAATGACAATTAGTCATGCTGGTGTACTTACTTTGCAAACCGCACGAACCCTTCTGTCCAGACAAGCAGTTATCACCACGGTTATCTTGTCTGGCCATCTCTTGTCTATATTTACGTGTGACGTTAATCAATATGGTAATATTGTCTATACTTTAGAAACTGTTGCCTCTTGTCTATATTTACTTGTGACATTTATCAATGCGATTGCATACTTATCACGTAGACATAACACATACATGTATTCTAAATACGCATAGCAACAACTATTTCATTTGTTATACTTTGAAGTGGAAACTATGCATTTCAGTAAAAGTTCATTTACAGAATTGATGAACTCCTAAATTGTGTTGTCTGTATTTTTATGTGTGGACTATATTGAAATGAAAGCGTAAAAGTATAGAATATAATAGAATAGAATAGTGCTTTATTACCAATAAGGGCCACAAGGGCCACAATAAAACATGTCAAATTTATCAATTAAACAATGTGAATACAATAAAAATAATACAACAAGAATAAAAAAGGAAATATATATAAAATATAGTTATATTCATTATAATTATTGATATGCAACAATTTACTAGATTGCAAAAGGCAACGTGATTAAATAAGAGTGCGTTCAGATAAAAGTCAGTCTGCCCAAGATTGTGTCCTCCTCGTGCACGATGCAAAAACAAGTACAGCTAGTTGTTTAATTGCAACGAGCGCCAAGGGTAGATACTAAAAGGACCAAGGGAGACAATTTTAGTTAAGTTACCTCAGAATAACAATGCGATGTAATTTTGCAGCATCAGGATATAATAACCTGGTAATAAAGATAAATACTGCACTAGTAATAAGTAACACGTTTGGACAAGAGGAATAAACTATGGAAACAATTTAAGACAGTATCCCTCCAAATCCAGTCAAAATCATAGACAAATTAGTTAATTTACATTTTTATAAATGTCAGTTATAATTTAACGATAAGGATGCTAACTTAACGATTACAATTGACATTAATTTCTATTGTCTATATTTCATATTTCCTTTCTGAATAGGTAAACACCCAGATGGCATACAAATATTATGTAACCGAAACAGTCACTAGATAGTCCTATAATCACTTATAGAAGATCTATGTTTATATGTTTCTAAATTAAAAGTCTGGACTTTTTGAAATAAAGTTACAAGCTGTTATTTGAGAGTATTCTGTATTTAACAACCAGTTTGTTCTGCATATATAAACAAGTTGAATGTGAAATGTATTATACACATCAAATGGTTGACAACAGGGGAACCGCATTGGAACCGTCAGTGGCATCAAATGCCGCTAAGGGCGTTTAACGAAGTTCTACGTGCACCAAACCTCAAAGCTTACCCTATTGTCAAACCCAATTAAACGGGGCAGTGTAAATAAATAAATCCCCGCCAGGGTATATCCAACGAACTAGGCAGCATTAATAGACAATATATATATTTAAAGCTATTTGTGTAGCTGTTATTATGGGAAGACGATCGTAACCTGGATGTAAGCAAAGTATAGCACAAAGATGATCATGTATATATGACCATAAACACCAAAAGCCTATAAAGTCACGAAACAAGTAACTTGGTAGAAGCCAGAGCGACACGAGAATAAACCACTAAGGGCATTAACCTTTTAAGCGTGTATCTCGGAAACTACTTTATATAACGGATTGAAATTTTACACATGTATATATAGCATCATAAATACTGAAAAGGTGATCGCTTGGAAGCAACAAACACAAACCAAGACAGAAAAGTAGCAGACTCGCTTTACTGAGTCTGTTCATGATAGGTACTATGAGGTACTATAAGGTACATCACATCTCACGCCCCTAGCACCGGCTTATGAGATATTCTACTTAAAGCCACAAAGAGTGGGCTTGGTGATCCCAAAGGACCAGTAAGTAATAACACTACCGATTTGTAATCTGGGCGCCACACAGCACTAAACAAACGCTGGTGTGAATGTCAATAAATACTGAAAAGGGAGGATGCATTGAAAGCAACAAACACAAACAAGAGAGAAAAGTAGCAGACTCGGTTTTATTGAGTCTGTTCATGAGAGGTATTTTAAGGTGCAACTCCTCTCACGCCCTTTTACACCGTAAGGCCAAGTTCTTTAACTGATGCTTGTATTTTAATAAAATATGGCTCCTATTAAAATTTGGTTCAAGTGTTGTGTATACATGTACCTTGGAAACTACATGATGGATTGTAACTTGTCACATTGTTTTGGCATCATTATTCAGCATAAGGCTGGGTTTGGAACTTGTTTTGTTTTGTTGGTTTAAATCCTAATAAAATTCCACTGACCGTAACAAGGCAGTACCCCTGTTGTCAACTCTTGTATGTATCACACTTTACTTTTAAATATAATGTGATATATAATTGATGTTTAAATTCGGGTTTTGATTGCCTGTATTCGTTTCAGTTCGTTCAACTGTCAATTCTAATTAGTATGGCTCACACTATTATGTTGGAAATAACCTGTCAGCGCCTGCCTCTAAACTGCCTAGCGGATTTTCTTATAGTGTATAGCCCAGTTAAATAAGTACATTCGAAAGTATTTCCCTTTAATATTACTTAGCTTTTGATATAAGAAAAGCGTAGTTTGATCCCTGAAGTCGGAACTGACAACTCTGCACTTACCATCTGCCTAAAGCGAAGCAAATCGTGTTATTGAACTGGGCTATAGAACATTCTTCACAATGTCTTGATATATAATGACATTTAACTCCTTGTAAAATCCAAGATAACCGCAAAATCTTACTTAGTGAAGTGGGTTTTCTTGCAATGTTTTGTTGATAAGGGACTGTACTAATTTCAACCGATTTAGTTAAATATATGGGGTATAAGATACATAAACATTTAAGTGTTACAAATAAGAAAACAAATGAATAATAATTCAGTTTTAATAAAACGCAAAATGGTGATCACATGGAATGCAGTTAGGTATCTTTTAGAACAGATAACAATATTTGGAATTAAAATTAACACGTATAGCATGAGATATAAATGTCCTTATCATAATGGAAATGTAACTTCCTCATTCATGCATATTGTATTGGTCGGTAGTTGTATATACATATGCTATATGTGAGCACTGTTAATACTTTCTCATTCATGCATATTGTATTGGTCGGTAGTTGTATATACATATGCTATATGTGAGCACTGTTAATACTTTCTCATTCATGCATATTGTATTGGTCGGTAGTTGTATATACATACGCTATATGTGAGCACTGTTAATACTTTCTCATTCATGCATATTGTATTGGTCGGTAGTTGTATATACATATGCTATATGTGAGCACTGTTAATACTTTCTCATTCATGCATATTGTATTGGTCGGTAGTTGTATATACATATGCTATATGTGAGCACTGTTAATACTTTCTCATTCATGCATATTGTATTGGTCGGTAGTTGTATATACATACGCTATATGTGAGCACTGTTAATACTTTCTCATTCATGCATATTGTATTGGTCGGTAGTTGTATATACATATGCTATGTGAGCACTGTTAATACTTTCTCATTCATGCATATTGTATTGGGTGTTAGCTGTATAGAAAATGCTATGAGTTTGCACTGTCAATATACTCATATTTAACATTAATACAAACATAATTTGATGCTTTTGTCTCTAGCTTAAATTCAACAAAAAAGAAAAGGAGTCATATACAATTGTTGAATTGTTTGATTCTGAGAATGATCATGTAAAAGCGATAATTTATGCAAATAACCCACCGTTGCCATACTTAATGTAAGCTGCGAATACTTGTTATTATATAAAATAAAAACAATTAAAACAAAAATGATCAACAATAAATCAAATAAATTAATAATAATCAATAAATAAAAAAGTAGCTTTATGAAAACTACAGACATCTACCTCAATTGTCACATCGGTTTCTAAATGTTAGAAACGTCATTGCAACCAACCGCCTAGCAGCGGCAAATTTAATAATGTATCACAGACGCGTTAAGTACGTTCTCATACTTCTAATAACGTTATTTTTTCCAGCAATGTTTCAGTTACAAACTATCGTAACAGTGGAGCTATCGAGCATGGGTACACAAATATGGCAAGCTCCCGTCGTTAATATTGATTTGAAATTAAACTCGTTGTAATAAGTAGGTCGTGGCAATTTTTTTAACTTGTTTTTGCAGTCAAGCCCATCTAATCCGGCTATTAATCAAACTGCAACCACTGGACACTGTTAGCTCAAATTCGGCACTCCTCTGATTTTAAATATTGCGATGACACATACGAAAGTTGCGGTTGTAAACCCTCCGACGGCCCAAAAATTTCTCGTCATGTTCTCCACGGCATTAGGGTAGAATATCTCCAGATATATGTTGCCATTTTTGAAACCGTTGGTACCTGAACATACAAAAGTAAGGATATGAAATAATATATAGTTATTTCATGGTGTCCAGGTCAATAAGTAATAGAGTCTGGTCTCAGCGAGTTGGCTTAGTTAAACACCGAGATGGGCGTAGCCCATCGAAGTGTTTAAATAACCAACGAGCTGAGACAGACGCTATCTTTTTTGTAGCATGGTGTACTTAGTAACACTGTGACGTCATAGTGACCGTACTCTAAATTCAAATATCTGGTAGTTGTAGTACGGTATAGCCACACCCCTTTAGTTACCCTACATTAAACGATTTAATGCTCTGCATTGTCATCGACCATGCTACAATATATAGTTATTTCATGGTGTCCAGGTCAATAATATATAGTTATTTCATGGTGTCCAGGTCAGTAGTATACAGTTATTTCATGGTGTCCAGGTCAATAATATATAGTTATTTCATGGTGTCCAGGTCAATAATATATAGTTATTTCATGGGTGTTTTGGGAACAGTCAAAACTATTGTCCCAATGAATCGGGGATGACATGGGAAACTGTTGCCCGTTGCCGCTAGACATTACGCACTAATATCTATATTATCAATATTAGATTGTTTAACTAGTTCAATCAGGTCTTCTCTTCTCGTGTTGCTCTGGCTTCTGCCAAGTCATTGAGTACTTACTTTAGTGCTTTTCAGGCTTTTTATATATTTATATATCTACTTTTATATTGTTCTAATTGACTTTTTTTTATAACTAGAACACACCACTGAACTGCTTAATACAAATTACACAATCGGTGTAAGTAATCTAATTATGAAGTAAAAATGAAATGCCGAAATCTGGGGAAACTACTATTTATCCAAGCAAAATAAGAAGGACCGCAAATCAAATATTTCGTCGTTTTCGTGCTGCATGATTTTACAATAACGATATTCTGTATAATTCAGATAAATGCCATACACAACTGATCAATGATAGAATATGACATTTCTAGTATCTGCTAATAAACTTAGGATTCCCGAACACTTTGGTATTTTGCTAAAGGAATTACTGATAAAGTACGTTTTTTGTTTGTTTTGTTTTTTGTAGACCAGATTAGACGCACAAATTGTAATACTGTTCATATATGTTTTCGAGTCTTACCACCAATCAATATCAAAAGATAGGGACAGAACTATTTACTGATGTGTCTCCTTATATAAAACGTTCTACTAAAGAATCCCTGCGTTTATGTTTTATAATTGGCAATTTATTTGGCCTAATACAATGTATAGCACCAGAAGAAGCGTGTCATTACTTTTAATTTCACGTCACTTAATGTCTAGCAAATCAACTTAGACTAGTTTGTTAATCAACCAAATCGTTTTAAAATCAAATTGTCTCACAATTTCCTGCACAAGTAAGTTCTAGGTTGTGGAATTCGTTGGCCGCTAGTATTTCTCCAGCATACTTGTAAATGTTTCCCCATGCAATCCATTGGAAGATAGGCAACATCTTTTCAAGATTTCTGAAATAAACATACTTTATAATTGATCAACAGAGATAGTTGATAATGCTTCTTCAGTCAATCCATGTAAGGCCAGTCAACATCCGTATATGTATATAAAACACATATAGTGAATGGCGTATTCTATGTATACTACAGCATGTAATATATAACATCTCTATATGTATACAGATAAGAAACAGAAATGGTTTAAATGGTTTAACTAAACTTGTTTATTTTCCGCAAGCAATTCATTTAAAGACAGGAAACTAAATCAGATAACTATTCAACTTTAGATTGTTCATTGTTTTATTGACCCAATGCGGAAATCTCTAATTTCACACACATCTACAAACTTCTTATGAGCAATTGTTCATGTGAGTAATATCAAATATACTTTAGGTGTCCATGTGATCAATATCAAATTATAATACATTGTATGCTTGAGAGCAATACCAAATATACTCGTACAGTATGTGTTCATATGAGCAATAGAAAATATACTGTATGTTTTCATGTGAATAAAATACTGTGTTCACTAATTCCACAAATCCAGTATACAATTTACAAAGACTTGTGCACATTTTGAAGATCTGTCACAGGAGCATAAACACAAATTTCCCTATGTCAAAACTATACAAAATATTGGAATCAACATGGCCGCCGAAACCCATAAAAAACAGAAAATTGTGTTAATATATAGAGATAACACCTAGCTATGGAAATGTAAGTAATAGTAGTTTTGTTAAGAAACAGTATGTTAGCATAACAAATAGGAATGCTACTATACTGGTACCTTAGAAAGCCCGACGACATAAGTCCTGCAGCTGACAGTATTATACCGGAAGTGCTGGTGGCTAATGCTGGATTCATGAACGCTCCCATGACTAGTACACACATTATCTCACCGAATATATGCAGGAAAAACACGAGTGCAGAGTAGAGAAGAAAGTTCTCCGTTTGTGGGGTCAGGCCAGTCACCCTAAAATAAGTAAGATAGTCTGAGATGATACAACTGATTACAGACCCCGTTAAAGAAGTAGTATGTAAACAAACAAAAAAGCTTAAACATGAACACGAAACAATGACTGACTCGTTATTGTGTTTTGGTTCCAAAAGATACTGAAAAGATATGTATAGCAAGTAAATAACATGGTAAATCCCATAGAACCGATGCTAGGCTGTGTATTGAAACGGTCATTAATACCCTTATTAACATATTTATCAATATACCTTTCAAACAATATTTACGAGAAAAAAATAGAGAAAAAGAACAACACTCCATTTCATACACAATCTCTTCAAATACTTCATATTATAAAAAAACAAAAAACTGTTTAAGCTAGATGCGCACAATATATGCGCACATATTTTGCTGAACGTTTTTTTCTCAATATCAGGTGGATGCATTTTCTGCTGATGACCATTGCTGTAGTTCTGTTTGTGCAATCGCAAACATTTAAACATATAAAGATAAGCCGATAAATTAACGTAATTAAATGCACAAAAGGTAGATATAAAAATCGAACAGAACATTTAGCTTTCAAGGACCGCAATCAACTAAAAACGCAAATAGAAACAAATAATAATTACAAAGATGAATAAAACGCAACATATAACATGGTTGACAATAAAGCTTGATATAAAAAAAGAAACATAATTTAACACGAAGACCTACCAATAAACGACGCTGCTGAATATGGCGGAGCTGCAAATACTGAACGGTAAAATATGAAGAGCATATGCCAGCAGGAATGTCGTTGCCGAGTAGAGACCATCTCTGTTTTCTCTGTAGTACAGGTCTCGTAATGGGGGAACTGAAATGTTAAATTCCTTTACTGAATAAAAATAAAAGTAGTTTACATTAACAGTTTCATAAACCACGAATCGAACATACTTAACAAGAGAACTCAATACACTCTTCCTGTAGTGTATGGATTGGTCATGTTCAAGGAATTTGAAAAAAGAACACAAGCTATTATTATCCGACAATAGGTAAATATATTCATAAGATGTCAAAAGCATTTCTATTGGTGAAAGTCTTAGACACATATGTGTCATTCCCGCTTGCAACAGCCGTATACCATTTGGTGCAAAGTACGACTGTTTAAATCCTGAGATGATATGTGTTAACTACGTCTGGATGATTTTTTTTAACTAGCGCTTAAAGATGATATTTACTGATTTGTGGGGAAAATAAGTATACTGAAGTGCAATAATGCATTAGTTGAGGCGAATTTTTTGGATTATCAATATGACATATATGGTAACTTAGAAAACTGACGTCATAGTTATCAAACTGGCAGCTCCCAAATCCGTGTTAGAACCTTCAAATGGTCATATCATCTTTAGTTTAATAACTGCTTGACCCTTTTCCAAATGTGTCACCTATCTCTATAATAACGATTGTTTGGCTTTTTAAGTAGCTATAAAGGTCGAACAGCATTCAAGGACCACAGTGAACCAAAACACGCATTGAAACAGACAACATAAAAGTGTTGACAAAGGGACTATCGCCTTGGAACGGTTAGTTGAAAAAAGGCCGCTGTGGGGTTAGGGGTGGGTGGGGATTTAAACCAGGTTCTATGTAAATAAAGAAATCCCCATCAGGCTATATCCTCTAACAAACTAGGCAGAATTAAAATAATAAGTATAACCCAAAAATGAGCATGTAGATAAAATATATACAAAACAAAAGCCACACAGCAAGTACTCAGTGACTTAGCAGAAGCCAGAGCAGCGAGAGAATAAACCATTAAGGGCTGTGCGTACATTCCCTTTTATAGTAATTGTCAGAAAAAAACGAAGTTGGTATAAATATATCCTAATCACGCCATAGTTGTTTTGTTCCACGGTTGGGTCCCAGTAACCAAGTTCAGTATGAGAAAAGCAGTCCCATTAACTGGATGTAAGAAAAGGTAATATCATATGCCCTTCTGTTCATGCTCAAAGACTGTTCTATTCTTTTCAGTGATGTTTTACAGTATTGAATAACGTTAAATGCAAATATGAGCACACACTAGACAAATAAATCAACTCACACAATGCCACGGCATTCAATGCAGCCACATATGGTGGCACTTGAGAAGTTTGGTATAACAGTCCAATCCTGTCCTGGACGCTAGTTTGATTCCTACCCAGATGGCCCAGAAACACACAGATGAACGGAACAAACAATCCTAACATGAATATTCTGCAGGCGTAACTGGTCCTATCTCGGAAAACGTTCAACATCATGCGCCTAAAATAGATACCACATGCAATTTAATACAAGGACATTACGCAAAAACAAATTAACCAAAAAATTGAAGTTAGTTTTAGGAGTTAGAACACTTTATAAAATATGCATTATCAAATAAAAAAACACAATCAAAAAAGATATATATGTCATTTTTCTCATCGGTACGATGCTAAGTCAAAGGTCATGATTTGATGACTAAAATAATTTTATCTTTTAATAACGCGATATGTCTTGCAAAAGATGGTGATGAAACATATACATGTACATTCAATTACATTGTACGTTTTTTCCAGTTGTAAGTGTATACCAATTTTTCACATATGTTCAACCTCAGAAAAGTAATAAGTTCTATTCTACGTCCAGAGAAAATAGGTTAATGGTGTAAAGTACAAGATCTACCTTACCCAAATAATGTGAAGAGAGTCCTGAAGAAACTGGATTTATGTGGTCTATAGTATGAATATCTCTGTGCCAGTAGCTGCCTGCCTGTGGTTGGTTTCATCGTGTCTTCTATGATCTGATACACGATGTCTTTATGTAGGGCAGAGTTAGCGTAGGCACTTGCCAACACCTTCACTCTCTCTGACGACTCTTCCTCACTTGCGTCGTCACGTCTATCTACACTCGCAAGATCCACTGCAAAAGTAGTATTTATACTTACATGACAATTTTCTTTCTATGTTTTGTGTTATTTTATTAGTGGGGTTTTAATGGCTATATATATGTGTCTGTTTATATCTATACCGTATGCTACTAAGTATGGCTACTTAACAAGTATTAATGTTTTGGATTTCCGTAATGTATTCTCTGAAACCAAGACTGCCACGCTTACTGTGTTAGTGGGTTTAACAATTGCCTAGAAGTCTTCTATCTGAAATAAATCATTTCGGTTCGAGATTGTTCATTAGCAATGTATTGTCTTTAAAAACTGATGGCATGAGAAGCACATAAATCAGGTGTAAGCTCCCAACCACTTTTCCTTTCCAAATGGTTTTAATTTTACCAACACCGCTAATATCCCTGACCAGTACTTAGTTATATGGCATACACTATGTCTGATGCATGTACATGCATAACACCCAATTACTTGTGCTTAATAATTCGTGTTAGGAGACATTAATATGTATATTGTCTATATATAAATATGGTGTATATTGGTTATACAAATGTCATATTGTCTATACAGTGTAATGACAATTTGCTGTCCTTGTAATGCAATACTTCCATTCGAGTATTGGACCTGTCTTCCTTTTACATATAAGACTGCATATGATAAACATCTCACATCTTCAATGTTTAACATTAAACTAGTCTTTTTAATTTCAAAGCTAAGTGAATCTTACCATAGCGATCTGTCGGATTGGTGTAGGTAGGACAAGGATAGCCCAGATCGTTGAAATACGAGACTATGTCTTTTGCTCCCCCAAAATAAACCATCTGACCGTACGACAGGATACCAACCTAAACACAGAATAATATTATAGTTTGGGGAAATGAGCTGGTTTGATACCTTGCGTGTAATAACATTTTCTTTGTATTTTGTTTTTTGAAGGAAAACGAAACGCGACACGGGAATTTCCGCTATTTTCCTTAATGTACAATATGCTGCTGTTAATCGAATGGTACATGACTACGTAAGATCTTTCCTTTCGGAAAAAAGACTAAAACAACACGTAACACAGCAAATTGTATTCATGCAAAGTTTCATTATTGACAGAGTACGCGTTTGGCGCAAATTTAGGATGCAATTTTTTTCAAACTCTTTACGTTAAATACAGTACTGAACTGGCTCAATTTTTCGAAGAGGAAATTCAACATTTATGAATTTCTTGTTACAACGTGTACTGTGATTAAAACGTCTACAACGTCACAGTTGTGTCCTTTCTCGAACTAACTGCAACTTTTTTTTTTACAAAACATGGGATTTCCTTGGAATATGTATGGAATTAAGTGTGTAGTATATACAATATAATTATAGCGGAAATTCCCAATAATAGTCGCGTTTCTTTTTCCTTTCAGTATATTTCACTTCCAACTGTTTCCACAAAGTACAAATTAATACAAGAACACTATTATATCAGAATGCACATGATTGGTAATATATTTAAGTAGTTTAGTGCTTACGAATTCTAATATTTCTTTTAAAAAAAAACCCACATGGCATTAGATTATATTATACATTAGATTATATGTATAGCCCTTTTACACCAGTTCGAATAAATATACATAAATACTAATATTATAAATGGTGCTCTTGCAAATTTCATAAACCATTACCCTCAGACAAAAGAACGAAAAGTTATGTCATACTGACAATGGACGATATTAAAAATGCACACCCACCCATATATGTATGCGTGATATAATGATAAGTATAGCGATTTACTTGGTCAAACATCTTGAATATTTCAGATCTTGGTTGATGGATGGACAGCAAGACAATCTTGCCGCTAGTGTGAGCCAGGTCTGCCAGAGTCGATATGATGTTTCTAGCTGTAAAACTGTCCAGCCCCGATGTCGGCTCGTCAAGAAGCAGGATCTCTGCACAAATAGTAGTACAATTGGAAGTACAGTTACTTTTACAATTCCATGTGACAAGTTACTTAGACACGCGTGTGTCGGTAATATCACCTCTGACTGAAACTGGCATTTTTAGAAAATAGAATTTACGTTAATGTTATAAAGCTTATACAAATAGTGGGTGCATATAATCTAGATGGCATTACTAGATTACTTAATATAGATGGCATTACTAGATTACTTACTGGTCCTTTGAGATAATCAAGGCCCAATCGTTATGGCTTTAAAGTAGATATAGCTTAAGCCGGTGCTAGTAGGTGTTAGAGGGGTGGCTCTTACATTACCTCTCACGAACAGACTCAACAAAACCGAGTCCGCTACTTTTATTTCTTGTTTGTATGTGTTGCTTCCAAGGGATCCCCTTTTCAGTATTTATAGCATGTCAATAAATGCAGCTGTATAATAATGCGTATTCGAAGCTAACACAATCTGAACTTGCTCAATATGAAGACTTTTCTCCATTTAAGTTACCACTACAGTGTTTCCAGCTTGTTCTCAAAGTTGAACGTAAAAGAACTTGCCGGTAATTGTAGAGTATATGATACTTTGTTATATTTGTCTTAAGTCTGTATTATCTGAAAAAGTGTCACGTTGCAAACATTGTTCACTCTACTAACGATATACCGAACTAGAATTTAAGCGTTACACACTTGGATTTTGCAGCAGTTGTATCGCTATGGTAACTCGTCGTTTTTCACCACCAGATATGCCACGTACAATGCTTCCACCGATCCTGGAGTCAGCCACGTGCTTCAAACCCATCTGTATGATGACTTTGCTAACCTAATAGAGTTTGAGAATAATGTTTTATTACCTAGTATTTAACCTATGTGTGACCAACCTCATCTGTAATATATTGTGATCACAATTCGTATTTTTCCTTTCGTACTTCTATGTGTTAATGTACCACCCATATGACTGGTATTGACAATTGGAAGTTGCAAGTCAGTACTGACATTTCATTAAAATTGTCACTGACTTTCATGACCACTAATTATTCATATTGACAGCTTTGCCATGTATATTAACATTGGTAAACTGTGATAATCATATCGATAGAATGTGTTCGATACACTTTTACTGTCTAATTGTAATTTGAACTAGCTAACATTTGAAATATGTTGAATGAACAGTTGTGATCGATTGGTTTATATTCTCATTTTATTTCTTCTAACCTCAATCACTGGATCAATTAATATGTCTAGCCAATATATCTCTTACAACAGCAATTTAGCAAATGCAGATCAATATTGAAATACTATACCTATGGAAATTATTAAAACATGCAACTGTTAAGCAGGCTCATTGTCATATCAACGAACATTTGCCACTAATCAATACGTGTTTACTGTATCAAATTTAAGAAAGATTATTACCTAGAATTAAGATCACAAACGAAAAATCAAAAACTAATTTGTAAAGGGCTCCTTCAATTACGAATTCGTAAATAGTTCGTAATTAGCGTTCTACATTAATACACGGCTGTGAAGAACTTGAATTGAAACCCGGCACAAGTAGTGTTGAGTTACATTGAACCAGGATTAATTTTATAACAACGGACTTCAGCGTTGCTTTCATCCGTCTCCTTACCAGCGTACAAGTGTCGCCATTTAACATTAAATCCGGCCGCTCAAAACACAAATACCTTTTCTTCTATGTCAAATCTGGATGTGTTTCCTGGGAGACGCAACTCCGCACTGTAACGCAGGGTTTCACGTACAGTCAGATTGGGTAACAATCGATCTGCCTGGTAAACAAAGGCAAAAACCTATTTAGTAAATGTTTTGTATATTGCATGTTTTGTAGTAGGACAATACATTAATATTCATGTCAAGGGAGAACCGTCATATACAGATTTAAAGACATGAACTCGTTTACGTTGTTTCGCTAAAACTGTTCATTTGATTGCCAAAACTGAATATTCTACATCGATCATAGGGTCATACTAGTATTTTCAACACGTTTGCAATACGAGGAAACCATAGCTGTGAGAAGAGCCATGATTCTCACGTCTAAGGAACAATGACTGTGGAGTTACACTGTATACATTTCCAACGGTTACTGCAACATATCGCTTTCATACCAATCAAATGCATTTAGAACGGTGGTATTGAATGGTGTATCATCGATAGTCGATACGGATAACTCACCTGCATGACGTAACTAATGAACTGCTGAGCAACTTCTTTGCTACACTCGACATTATTGTAGTAGACCTTGCCCGATACTGTTCCGTCGGCTCTTGATGATATACAGTCAAGCAGTGATGTCTTACCAGAACCTGAAGGGTTGGAAGCCATTGGAGAATTTAGTAACACAACATGTATATTTATTGCGCAGAAGATCAAACAAGCACATTCTTATTTAGAGGGTCAAGTGTATCTCACTTCGCAAAGAATAGTATAACTACAAATCTGTATGTATATCACTATTGCAATTGTCTTCCTTTCAAAATAATAAGTAGGCAATTTAAAAATACAAACATCGATGGAATTTCAACATGAGTTAACACCGTTTCTCCGTTTCAATGGAAATAACTATTCCAATGTTGGAATGTCCTTGTCAGATACCCATCTTTTATTCATTTTAATTACCATTGACATGTGTGTGCACTAATGACGTATTTATCGATGTTTGTCCGTTTATATACCAAAAAACGTCATGCACCTGTTAACAGTATCAAAGACATTAATCAAAAGATGTTTGTGAATTTAATCCGACTTCTGTGAAAACTATTATAGAACTCTTTCACATGAGTATCCGGTGCATATAGTACGATACAATTTCCCGCCACATTTGTTAAAATAACATTTGTTAAAATAGAATATCCTTATCTGCTATGAGAGGACAAGAATAAGTTAAAATAAGTAAACAAGTACCGGAGCCACCCAGCACGGCACATATTTGTCCACTTTTCGTGTGCATACACACATCCCTGAGGACAATCTTGTGTCTGATTCTGCGCAAGCACGCCCCTTTCCACCAAGATCCGACCCTCTCCTTGACAACATAGGAGACATTGAGTACGCTCAGAGTGGTAACAGTGGGTTCGTCGTCATCTTCTATTTCACCAAACGTGCACCGTCCGAGAATATAGTTAACGGGTATCTCCAATGCACTAGTAGTTGTGTTTTCCATTACTTATCTGAACATAAATAAAACAATATATAGATATTTCACTGAAAGGTCGTTTATTTGTGTGACGTTGTATAACATGATGTATGATTGTTTGCTATTTATATCTTAGTTTCGAATATCCCATGATCATCTGATTTTGAATCAAGTATCTTTCTATTATGTCAGAAAACATCGAATAACACATGGGCATCTGGTTTTGAATCAAGTATCTTTCTATTATGTCAGAAAACATCGAATAACACATGGGCATCTGGTTTTGAATCAAGTATCTTTCTATTATGTCAGAAAACATCGAATAACACATGGGCATCTGATTTTGAATCAAGTATCTTTCTATTATGTCAGAAAACATCCTAAGGGCATGAATACATTCTATACGCGTCTCTTTACAGTCAGTTTGTTGGTATTCCTATGGTTACTGACTTTGTACTACTAATCGCAGTTTTTATACTGTTATAACAGAGCTCAAGTTGAATAAAGCCATCCGATTTGATTATATAGCAGTATGTTTTGATCTTCATCTCTCGATTTCAATTGATGACATACATACAAAAATCTATGATTAGAGACTTGATATCGTGAACTATCCACATTTAGATGAGATGTGCCTCATGTTACACCATATGGGGTTTAAAATTTCCCAGCTCATTCGTTTCGCTAAAGCGTGTAACTCTGTCATTGACTTCAATGATCAAAATCAAGCTATTACATGTAAACTTCTTCAGCAGTGTTCCGTTCTCAACGTTCTATCGTGGCAATGAAAATGTACTGTAGAAGTACAACATCAACCAAAATAAAAGACACACTAAATACAATTCTGCGACTAAGGATTACCACAGTCTTTATTTATATATGTCTATGCACGTCGGAAGTTAAAGGGATTTGACAGGCTTCCTAGCCACTTAACAACATTTATCAGGAAATTGCGTTTGGGTGCTGTGGTTTCTGTACGATCATTTTTCTCTTTTTCGAGAGGTTCACATCTAACTGTTATTGCCCCTAATTACAAAAAGAAGAATAATATCTAATACGCACGAGGGTTGTCCCAATTATTCCGAAGCGACATATTAAAAACAGTAGAACAATCCGTTTTTATATTGGAGATGTATCTGTTGATTATATCACAGTGTTGCTGTTTTCATTAAACAGTAACTATATAGAGTTTAATAACCAGTTTTTTTGAGAAATGGGAAATATCTCCGTAATCGTTATTCCGTAGTGGCGGAATCTGACGACGACGTCCGTAAAACAATCGGAACGTCATTTGGCGTTCCCGCCACTGACGGAAAAGGCCGAGCAATGTTCTGTACTGGGAAATATATCTCCCACTGGGAGATATTTTCCAGTAGAGCAAACGAGTAGATATAGCTTTGCTGTTCCCAGTATTTCCTATACAAATCACAGACAAATATGTAATATATAGAGGATATTTGTTGTTTTTGAGTGAATAACATATTTTATTTCATCGAGAAGTGAGAAAACTTTATATTTTCACGAATGCGAAGCATGAGTGAAAATATAAAAGTTTTCTCACTTCGAGATGAAATAAAATATGTTATTCACGACAAAACAACAAATTTTCTTTTTATTTTATGATTTCACAAACAATTATTTAAGCAATTCCAGTAACTAATTCGTTTTACACACGCTTCTTTCCAAGTCACGATGACGTAACGAAACGTTACATGACGTCACCTGTTTTGAAACCATTAACGTCACAGAAAAAAGGTAATTAAATAAACAGAGGATTTAACAGTATAACAGTAGGAATATCTTGTGATCCGTGTTACTGTGCATGCATTTGTGTTGGTTGAACATTCAAAAATAGTCCCGGCAGCTACTGTGGAAATAAAACTCTATATTCCACAGTGTGGAATAACACTTTTATTTCACTGATCAAACACAGTATTTCATTGCTTATCATAAAATAAATAGCGATAACATGCACGAAATACGATGACACGTTTAAAAAAGAATTACTCGTTAAACTATGGCAATTTCCTAAAATTGAAGAACCGTTTTAAAAACTGACTGGCGGTATACTGGTCCCCTAGGTTTATATTGGTGAAATACACAACAGAGGTACCAGTATAGCGAGATCCTTGGTCATTAGTTATCAAATATCGTAGATTTTAATGAGGGTCACATTTCAACGGACAGAGACAGAGTTTTGACAGTGTGCACTTGATGAAGGTTAATAAATGCCCCTAAAACAGACCAAAAATAAACCATTAATGGACCACGAATCCATGGTTTGAAAGAATGATACATTACTGATCCATTTAAAAAACACTGATAAACCATTCTGACCTAAATAGGAACAATAGTCCATTTAACAAACCATGGTTTATTAACTGGGTTCCTTCACAGAATGGTGTATTTATAGTTTGTTAAGATTTTACTTTTAAAACATCGGGGATCCATTAATGTTTAACTTGATTGCATTGTGAAAATCATGTAATACTATACTAGTACTTCCTGTGACCATTTTCTAAAATATTTGAATTTAGACAATGTGTCAATGAATGCTCGAGTTCTTTTTATAAAAAAAAAACGCCAAATAACGTCAAAATTACACTAAAAATGTATGTGGTGTTCTGGTCATATAATATAATAATATGTGCGGATTAAAAGTATATGTTTATTCACGGGTTCTTAAAATGCCCGTGACTGAATATGCGTGAAATGATTATGAGTTGGTAACTCTTAATTCGACGCTCCAGTGTTGGGGTTTGATCTGGTTGGTTAAAGCCGTTTATATTTTTTCTATAGAGTTTGGATTCTCAAAATACCCATCGTCAGTATGTTTAGAAAAGGTGTACATCTGATTTAAAATGTGCCTGTTGATGGTGGGATAGCTACTTTAAAACGGGTGAAGTTTTTTAAGGGATACTTATTAAGTAAGCACACATATATCAAACAGGGTACATATACAGCAAGTCCTGTTTTGTCATTAAGTATTATTTTAAGAGACTTACAATTAACTGAACATAATTCACAAAACTGAGGAGGAAGAGTAGAAGGAGGAGAAAGGGGCGGAGGACGAGGAGGACGAGAAGGAAAATGAGGAGAATGACGTCGACGAGACGACGCTGACGATGACGATGATGGTGATGATATTAGTGTTTGATATTCATGTGAAATATATAAAATAGAAAGCTTACATGCATGTGAAATGGCTATTGGCTATTTCGGGTTTCAGACGATTATAAATACTATATTTGAATATTAGTTTTCTAAAGTTATTTTCAGCAGCTGTATATATCTGTATATATCAAACGATGGAATTCAAAGACAACATACTATCACGATATATACCAGTCCACTGTGGTATAACAATTTCAACTGTATAGCTGTGTCAAATTATTTATGAAGGGCAAACCCGTTGTTGCAACTGATAATCTTATCTATTAGTTTCCCAATCCCCACCAAATAACCACGACATACTTTCTTTGGCGGATAATGTGTTCTGAATAATCAAATAATGAACGCATTTGATATCTGAAACTTTGCAACCCTTATCTTATCTAGCATTAACAACGATGAACCTGATAAACAATGGTGCACGCACAGATTTTAAAGTTCAGCACTAACGACGAATACAAACACGAACAAGACCACATTTCATGAAATTCGAAAAATTATAAATCGATGCATTTGAATGAAAGGTTGTTTTTATTTGCGCAATCAATCATTTGTTATATACAATAAAATGTGGATATGGCTCTATATTCGAATTTCCCTTGAGAAATATATTCGCCCCAACTTTATAACTGATACGTTCTGATACTAACAGTCTGGCAAGCTGTCGTATCTGACTAATATTGATACTATCCAAGCAATACTCACACATCATTTCTGTAATTGAAACATTTCAGCAGGACCAGATCGAACGGTGTGTCATATATGTATATTAAAGTCCCTAAGCCGCCATCACCAGGTAAAGTTACAACAGTTGTATACCATTTCTAAACCTACTGACGACGAGTTATATATATACGTTACATATTTGAAAATCTGAACTATATAGATACTATAAACGGCCTTAAAAAGCCAAGCCAAAACCCAAAACTGGAGCGCCGAATTAAGAGTTAGGCCTACCAACTCATAATTCATTTTACGCATATTCAATCTCGGTTAGTTTAAGTACTCGTGAACCTATACTTCTAATCGGCACATATACCTTATGTTATGACCTGAACACCTGTATAAGGTTTGGATAAACGCTTTTGTAGTATATTTTTGCCGTTATTTGGCGGGTTAGTGTCTTCCTCAACGGCCAACATATGAGTACTAGTTTGTAATTGAAACAAAAGAAGAAACTTTAAATATGTCAAGGCCATTTTTAAATAAATATCCTTCATATTCATCTTTGACGGTGCAATTGTTGAAGTCCTTAGTTTATGACCAACATCCGGTTTGTCTACGGAAGATCTCCAGATATTTTTTTAAACCTGCTCATTAGGTTTCTACTTTGCAATTCAGGGTACCTATGCGTCGAATATGAATCGAGATTTTCTTTTATTACCTTCTATATGTGTTCATACCTGACATGATTGAATAAAATGAAAACGGACGCTCCTGAATCTGTTTTCAATCTTCGCGTAGCCATCCTATTAGCTTCGCAAAGCCAAAAAATCAATTTGCACCCCCATGTTTACATATAATTTTATTGACCAAAATGGCGACGGCGGAACATTCCATTTGTCTAGGGTAGCGTGACTTAAAAAATCAGTTGACCAACAGTGGTGTACATAACAAAATATAAACGCAGTATACTATTTACCTACCCTTTTTTGCTAGATATAATGGTTTCCATTCCAAAGTAAAGGATAAGTGTGATTGATTGCCGGAGGTGCTGAACATTGAACAACAACACCACCCTGAATAACCTACGTTTTACTTGGTACATCCGAACCCTAGAAACAAACATGCGCAGACGACAATTTGTAAAAATAAGGACGCCATGTTGTTTTAATTTTTATAATGTAAACAATGGTGTCGAAATGAATTTTAGGCTTTGTGAAGCATAGCGGATAGCTATGGCAAGATTGTAAACAGATCCAGGAGCGTCTATTTTCATTCTATCTAACCATATCAGGTATGAAAACATAAAATAAGTAATAAAAAAAAACTATCGATTCATATTTGACGCACAGGCACCCTGAATGCACAGTAGGTTTCTTTTTAAGAACATTTCTTTTTTTCTTAAAGGATCTACATCTAGTAGGTACTATATTTGCTGTTTTATGTAAAACAAAATTAAAATCATTTATCATTTTGTCAACTTCGTCTTTATCAGATAAATGTGGTACTATATTTGCTGTTTAATATGTAAAACAGAATTAAAATCATTGATCATTTTGTCAACTTCGTCTTTATCAGATAAATTTGAGTCCTTAGTAGTATTAATTAAATTATTAGTAAATTGACATTTATCAAAAAGTAGTATGTTATTTGAATACATTGTCTTTTGACAATCATCCCATTTTAGGGTCATTGGAGCTTACAGTCCTACTGTAATCTGACTGTGATCAGAACATATACCATCAAACTCGTTGACTTTAAAATATGAAACCTATTTTAATAAATCAGAACTACATATACAATAATCAGCAATAGATGAGCTATTATATCCATGACATGTGGGTCGACCTTTACAGTCACCAACTGTCGGCCATTTAAAAGTCTTGACTGTGATGATATTCATAGATCCTATACTAATTTGCAACTTGTTTCATCTCAGTATTTCTAAAACGATGTGTACTGACTACGCAATAGTTGACAGGTAAAAAACCATACATATCATGAATCGCGTCTCCAACTAAAAAACCCACTTAATAACAAAATATTCCCTTATCTACTAAAATTAACAGTATCATTTTCTAAAGAGGAAAATATATCGCTTAATATACCTTTGTATGTATCTTTCGTCTATTATGAAAATTGATTATAGGTGACGTATAATAATAGGTCCAATGGACCGGGTGTAATATCAATGTTGTATATTTGAACTTGAACACATGTCACTATAATAAAAAAATTACTTATTAGGCATGGTTTTATTTTGAGTGCGCACGTGTGCCTTAGTGCGTGCATGTGTGAGAGAGCGTGTGTGTGTAAGCGATTGTGTACTTTAGGTGTATATATGAGTGATAATGCACTCTGTACAGGTCAATACAATGTTTTTTCTATTCTGTTCAATGCTGTAATGTGTTATAAAGTACATCACATTTGGAGATTATGAAATACATGGTATAGTGTAACCCTGCAATCATGAGTGTGAATTCGGGGACCAGTAGCCTATACTGCGTACCGGGCACCAGTCTACTTGGTCCTACCGAATAAGGTATTAAGTTGACCTGAAAAATAAACTGGAAACCGATTACCGAAAGGTTGCTGGACTAGGTATAGTGCTGTTTCCAATAATGTCTTTTCTCATAAGTATGTTTATAATTTATTTCTGTAGGGTAGACAAGTGTACATATACTATAAATCTGTGGAATAAACAAGACTATATCTGGATCTATTTTAATAATTACCATTGACTATTGAAAGTTGGTACAATGAATGAAATATAACAATATGAAAGGGTTCCTAAGAGTGAAGTGCTCCATAATGGAACACCGTAGTTATCACCATCGTACCATCGCCATCGTATCCCGTCGCGTTTACTTGGTACGATTGCGAACAAGTCGATGCGCGTTGGTACGATTGCGCACCATCGAGTTTACCAACGCGGTTAGAAGTACAATGGATGGCATACCATTCATTACATTTGCCTGTACTTAAAGGTCACCCTGTCACCGTGGACTGCCTACCCGTGAAGATTGATAAACGTGGCTACAGAAGCTGAATAGTTCGTGCAGACAACGTAATCACGATCGTGTCATGAAATATTCATGGATATCGAACAACCATGCTACAGATTCGTTCTATTTGAGTAGTAAAGGTAGATACACAAATCGAAAAGGATATGCAGCATTCACAAAACTCAACCATCCAAAATGGCGCATTCAAAGCAGACGACAATTACAGGGATAAAAAGAAGCAAAGTATGCGACACCAAAAACATACAGGTTGACCTCAGGGTTGACATCAGGGCTGACTTCAGTGGCAAACAAATCCGCTGATGGGTTTAAACTTTACAGAGGTTGTATGGTGTACGCAACCTCACAATTCTCTATCTCATCCCAGTTCAACGGGACAGTATAAACCATCGCGAAGCTATATCCTTGAACAAACTAGGCAGCCTTAGTAAAACGTAAGGATGATCATTTATAGATATATATATGAACAAAAAACACACATAAGATAGCCACAAAGACAGTACTTAATTACTTGGCAGAAACCAGAGAAACTCAAGAATAAACCGTTATTCTAATACACCCGCACTATATAGCCTAATTTACATTCGCTACATTTCCTTATAACTTACTTATACTCACTGAACCAACCATACTACACATTCGTTACATTTGCTTATAACTTAGTTATACTCACTGAACCAACCATACTACACATTCGTTACATTTGCTTATACTTATTTATACTCACTGAACCAATCATACTACACATTCGTTACATTTGCTTATAATTAGTTATACTCACCGAACCAACTATACTTCATATTCGTTACATTTCCTTATAACATAGTTATACTCACTGAACCAACCATACTACACATTCGTTATATTTGCTTATAATTAGTTATACTCATTGAACCAACCATACTACACATTCGTTACATTTGCTTATAACTTAGTTTATACTCACTGAACCAACAAGACTACACATTCGTTATATTTGCTTATATTTGGTAATACTCACTGAACCAATCGCACTACCCATTCGTTACATCCGCTTATGCTTAGTTATACCTACTGAACCAACCGCACTACCCATTCATTACATTTGCTTATACTTAGTTATACTCACTGCACATTCGTTACATTTGCTTATAACTTAGTTATACTCACTGAACCAACCATACTACACATTTGTTACATTTGCTTATATTTAGTTATACTCAGTGAACCAACCAAAATACACTTTCGTTACATTTGCTTATACTTAGTTATACTCACGGAACCAAGCACACTACACATTTGTTACATTTGCTTATATTTAGTTATACTCAGTGAACCAACCATACTACACATTTGTTACATTTGCTTATATTTAGTTATACTCAGTGAACCAACCACACTACACATTCGTTACATTTGCTTATACTCAGTTATACTCACTTAACCAACCGCACTACCCATTCGTTACATTTATTTGTTTATTTAATTATACTCACTGTATTCGTTACATTTGCTTATACTTATACTCACTGAACCAACCACACTACACATTCGTTACATTTGCTGATACCTAAATATACTCACTCACTGAACCAACCATACTACACATTCATTACATTTGCTTATACTTAGTTATACTCACTCACACTACACATTCATTACATTTGCTTATACTTAGTTATACTCACTGAACCAACCACACTACACATTCGTTACATTTGCTGATACTTAAATATACTCACTCACTCACTGAACCAACCACACTACACATTCGTTACATTTGCTTATACTCAGTTATACTCACTTAACCAACCGCACTACCCATTCGTTACATTTATTTGTTTATTTAGTTATACTCACTGAACCAACCACACTACAATTTCGTTACATTTGCTTATACTTTGTTATACTCCCTGAAACAACCACACTACACATTCAATACATTTTCTTATACTTAGTTATACTCACTGAACCAACCACACTACACTTTCGTTACATTTGGTTATACTTTGTTATACAGTACTCCCTGAACCAACCACACTACACATTCATTACATTTGCTTATAACATAGTTATACTCACTGAAGTGACTGAACCAACCACACTATACATTCGTTACATTTGCTTATACTTTGTTATACTCACTGAACCAACCACACTACACATTCGTTGCATTTTCTTATACTTAAGAAATAGAACATCGTTTACTGTGAATTATGGTTTAATATATCACGGTCTGGAGTTCAATTGTAAACAATAATTTCACGAGCCCTTCGGTGATATATTATAGATAATTCACCGTAAACGATGTTCTATCTCTATTCTACACATATGAAGAAGGACAACGCATCACCCATGTTTTAATCTTTTTATCATATATATACGCATTTTCTCATATATATACGCATTTTCTCTTTATTAAACCGTTACAATGTTATTTTTATCATATATATAATGTGAATTAAATTAATTTCAGTTTAACCGACGAGCCAAATCACACATTTCCAAATAGATATACAGTAGGCCTGGATGTTTACGTTTTCTAAAAAAAAAATGTTTCTAGTGCCGTAGCTGCCTTTAGGCACTGCAAACCCCGGCAGAAAACCTTTTTCCTGATAGGCTATGCTCTTTTTATCCCCAAAAATGTCTCCCAAAACTCGTCAGAGGCACCATTTTACCAGCGGAAAAAGGTTTAAATGTCGGTTATTCTTATTGATTAAGCTTTTTAAAATAATATGACATACTGTACACATAATCAAGCGTTACGAATGTAATATTAAGATAAAGTGTTTACCTTTACTGAGTATCTGTTTAAATCCGCTGTTTATTTACATTCGTTGTGACGCTATGGTTTAAAAAAGTGACGTCACGTAACGTTCGTTACGTCATCGTAAACAGGAAAGAAAATCAGGGGCGCAGCCAGGTGGAAGGTCGGAAGCCTGTACCGTTCCATTTTCCCCCATAATATATTGTTTGGAAGCCCGAGCATACCCCGGACCCCTTTCGCCGTTCAAATAAAACTTTGGGCTTATTTGAGGTCAGATTTTGTCTTTTTCACTGTATTTATATTCCTCAATTTGTTAACAAACGCTTCCGTCTCAGTTTCATTAACTTCACTATACCGCCCCTCATAAATTAGTAAGTAAGTAAGTAAGTAAGAGTCATTAATCTGTTAGTCACTGACGCTAAAGTCCTCTCGCCGGGATCCATTTTAACGGTTTTCGTGACGTCACTTCGGTTACGTCATGTCATTGACGGAATTATCGTCACATTTATAATTGATTAATTGGTTAATACAATATTTTATACTCTAAAAAAAGGGTAAAACAAAAGCAATTCTATAGAAAGCAATCGCCAATACTCGTAACGATCATGGACCGGTTATTGGCCCGGTCAGGTGACCGGGCCAATAACGTTCAGGTGACCGGGCCAATATGGATATGCATTTTCGGCCCGGTCACATGACCTAAATTTGGCGTATCGGACCGCATTTCTGATATGGCTCATTTCTCGAGAGCTTTATTGTAGGGTAATTGTGTGCATATTGCGGGCCAAAAATGCGTATATATATGATAAATGTCCTTATACTTAATTATACTCACTGAACCAACCACTCTACATGCTTATACTTAGTTATACTCACTGAACCAACCACTCTACATGCTTATACTTAATCATACTCACTGAACCAACCACTCTACATGCTTATACTTAGTTATACTCACTGAACCAACCACTCTACATGCTTATACTTAATCATACTCAATGAACCAACCACTCTACATGCTTATACTTAATCATACTCACTGAACCAACCACTCTACATGCTTATAAATACTTAAGTATACTCACTGAACCAACCACTCTACATGCTTATACTTAATCATACTCACTGAACCAACCACTCTACATGCCTATACTTAATCATACTCACTGAACCAACCACTCTACATGCTTATACTTAATCATACTCACTGAACCAACCACTCTACATGCTTATAAATACTTAAGTATACTCACTGAACCAACCACTCTACATGCTTATACTTAATCATACTCACTGAACCAACCACTCTACATGCTTATAAATACTTAATTATACTCACTGAACCAACCACTCTACATGCTTATACTTAGTTATACTCACTGAACCAACCACTCTACATGCTTATACTTAATCATACTCACTGAACCAACCACTCTACATGCTTATACTTAAGTATACTCACTGAACCAACCACTCTACATGCTTATACTTAATTATACTCACTGAACCAACCACTCTACATGCTTATACTTAATCATACTCACTGAACCAACCACTCTACATGCTTATACTTAATCATACTCACTGAACCAACCACTCTACATGCTTATACTTAGTTAAATCAATAACTCAAACAGCCTTGTATTTAGTAATTTAAAAAATACCATTTATTCATGAAACCCGTCTTGTTAAAGCATATTTAAAAAAAAAATACATTCTTTTATCGTCTGCTTTTGTTATACATTTTTTACCAAACGACACCCACATTGTGTGTATTTGACTTGTGTTATATGAAGAAATAATACATGTTATATACATGTATGTATTTTACAACACGGAATCTAATTTGGGGTCTCCATTTGTAGGAGTGTTATATAGTTAAAATGCACCATAACTAGTTGTCTAAGAAAGTAAACATGTAAATATAGTACCTGCATTATATTTGGTTGTAGTATGATCCATATCCGGAATTTTTTACTCTATAAACAGTTATTAGTCCCACACAGTTATGTGCATATATCTTCCCTTAACAAGGACCACGATTTAGAGGAATTTGAGAGGCAACTTCCGCAGAGCATATACTTCAAACAATGAGTGTGTTTGTATAATTGTGTAGACGTTCGATCGATTGGTATGCAAATTAATGTACGAAGGTGTCAATTATCGGAAATATTCCTGCGACCTCTGTGTTTTGTTTTACTGCAGCACCAGACGCAGGTAGTGAGGTATTAGTATCGAATTAAAACAATGTGACCTAAATCGGTTTTGAAGGAGTCTGCTATTAAAGTCTTAAGTCTGCTAAAGCAGACGGAAAGGATTAACATATATATGGCAGCAGACTACGATGTGTAAGTATACTTATACAATTGTTACATAAGAAACGTGTTATATCAAAGTTAGTGAGAACTTATATAAGTCGTAGGATGGAATTGTACGAATATCTAATGACGAACTGATTTAACATGAACGATTAAATTAGGAAAAAAGGCGGAATTTCATTTATTGTCGGGACGGTGTCTACGTCATTCCGACGTAGACCTTAGCAACTTGTGCATAATACTCCATGCATTATATCTAACGAGAATCATGTATATGTACATGTATATATATTATTTATATAACTATTCCGTCGTTTACAAAACTAGTTACACGTCTTATAAAAATCACTCTCGATGGTGCGGATAACAGCGTTAGCGTGGTCTTGAAAAGTGTATGGGGATAGTGTTACTTCAATTAATACTCCATGACGATGATGTATTACTTCAATTAATACTCCATGACGATGATGTATTACTTCAATTAATACTCCATGCCGAAGATGTATTACTTCAATTAATACTCCATGACGATGATGTATTACTTCAATTAATACTCCATGACGATGATGTATTACTTCAATTAATACTCCATGACGATGGTGTATTACTTCAATTAATACTCCATGACGATGATGTATTACTTCAATTAATACTCCATGACGATGGTGTATTACTTCAATTAATACTCCATGTCGAAGATGTAAGTAACAGAATAAGTTAAACACTTGCGTGTGTTTTTTCCTCGATCTTCTAAATTATGTGATGGTGTTATGTTTGCAATATCTAGATACGCCATTTTAAAGTCTGAGAACAAAATGATAAAATAATGCTCTGCTATTTTTTCCAACACAGCATTGTTGTAAAATATATCTCCGATGTCGCCTCTAGACCAATTAAAAAGATTCCAGACCACATGCACCCTGTAATAAACATGGCTCGTAAAATCCTTCCAAAAAAAGAAGCTAGGTTGACAAATTCGCTTTATTTTCTTGGTCATTAATTACCAACACCCCTATATGTATATCATGTGATATACAGTTTATGTTATATGAAGTTCGAATTATTAAACTGTATATATTATTCATATAAAAACAGTATTATTGTATAGTAAGATTTCCTTCTCAACTCCCCGTAGACATAATACATCCACAATATAAGAGATTAGCAATCAATAATATAAAAAGATATAAGGAACATTTGCTTATACAAATAAACGATCGACATAATGGCTTAAAGGGACACACGGCAATCTTGAAGTTTTTATCAAGCATTAAATTTAGCGCCTGAGCAATGAAATAGTCGAGTATCATTTTGCTTGCATATAATTAAATACAATTTTGAGTTTTGATTTTTTTCTTGTTATTCTATCCTAATTGTATGTTTCAATATATTATTGGTACAATATAATCAACATTAAGTAAAGTGCAACAACAATTTGCTTTATATTATTGGACAAATTGAACAAATATAACTTATGTATAAAAACAAAGCGAACGCCGGCGAATTTTTACAAAATAAAGATTGCCTTGTGTCTTTTTAAAGGTAACCTTTAATATTAGTACCAATGCTTATATTAGCACTTTTGGTTAAAACACTCTCATGTTCTCACGTAGATACAGCACGACACATCAATTATAAAAAAACAGAGAAAGGAAAAAACATACCACACGTGGTTGGTAATACCATCCATTTCATATTACAAAATTAAACGCCATATGGATTCTATGACTGAAGAATGGGAAGTATCTCTGAACTCTCTGCATTATTTATTTGTGCTATTGCAATGACCGATATGTGTCTATTTAACTTTCAGATAAACAAACATTGGAATACTGAATCGATGTTTCCATTTATGTATATATAGACACAAGAACGCTGACAGCGACGTTTGACGAGATAATCGATACATCGATGCCTGTAAGTAGATCATATTTATTTCCGCTTGTTCGTGTAAATAATTTATAAAATAATGTCTAAGTATGTATCATTGTGGAAAAATATGACTAGGTCATCTTTTTGTTAAGATAATTTAAAGAAATGTTTCATTTAAGATGTACATTAAGTGCAGGCTGATCAGGGTTTACACTGTTCGCCGCTCAGAAAACCTATTTTCTGTAACACTTTATGTACTATTTAGGGGGAAAAAACGCAACTCGGGAATTTCCTCTATATATTGTATGTTATAATATGTTGCTGTCAATCAGTGGTACATGGCTACATTACGTCTATTCAAGAAAATCTGTTCTTACTAGTATGCAAAATAGTTTGATAACCTTTAAACGGTTCATAATCATTTCTGAGGATGATCTCTTTTTATATATAATTGATTTTCAAATTTAAGAGGTTCTATAATTATTTGCTGTAAATATTTCATAACTGCAGAGGGATATATTGTTGCGTCAATTGTCTTATTAATTATAAACAGTTCTTTTATGAATTTATGAAAATCTTGAATTATTCCCCATTGTTTTAATTACTTTTGGACACTCTCTAATTAGGCACATTTGTTCAATAAATTCTGAAGGATCATCGTCATATCAATGCAGGAGTAATACACATTTGTTCTATAAATTCAGAAGGATCATCGTCATATCAATGCAGGAGTAATACACATTTATAAATTCTGAAGGATCATCGTCATATCAGTGCAGGAGTAATACACATTTATAAATTCAGAAGGATCATCGTCATATCAATGCAGGCGTAATACACATTTATAAATTCTGAAGGATCATCGTCATATCGGTGCAGGAGTAATACACATTTGTTTTACAAATTCTGAAGGATCGTCATATCAATGCAGGTCCGAGGAGTGTAGTGACTTAGAACGGTTACTACGAGACAGTGTTAGACATCTCTTGCAATACATGTCGATACATGTATAATATTGTATGTATATAACCAAGTGTGTGTGTTACATGTTTCTTCATTTGATGGCCTCAAGGGAGAACAATTGTTGTAAATTGATTGAGTTACCATCATTAAATAAAGCATTTATTATTATTATTATTATTATTATTATTATTATTATTATTACAGTTGCACTTGAAGAAGACAATTTTGCAGTAGATGTTGAGATATTTCAAGTAGAAGAATATATAATGGACTCGGACACAGACGAAGAGCTGGATGTTCCAAGTGAGAAGGAGATGATACCATTAAAGAAAAGGAAAGGTAGTAGATACTTCATTGAAAAACATATTTACAATAGACTTTACATACTACATATTTACAATAGACTTTACATACTACACATTTACAATAGACTTTACATACTACATATTTACAATAGACTTTACATACTACATACTACATATTTACAATAGACTTTACATACTACATATTTACAATAGACTTTACATACTACATATGTATAATAGACTTTACATACTACATAAATTACAATAGACTTTACGTACTACATATTTACAATATACTTTACATACTACATATTTACAATAGACTTTACATACTACATATTTACAATATACTTTACATACTACATATTTACAATATACTTTACATACTACATACTACATATTTACAATAGACTTTACATACTACATATTTACAATAGGCTTTACATACTACATATTTACAATAGACTTTACATACTACATATTTACAATAGACTTTACATGCTACATATTTATAATAGACCTTACATACTACATAAATTACAATAGGCTTTACGTACTACATATTTACAATATACTTTACATACTACATATTTACAATAGACTTTACATACTACATATTGACAATAGACTTTACATACTACAAATTTACAATATACTTTACATACTACATACTACATATTGACAATAGACTTTACATACTACATATTTACAATAGACTTTACATACTACATATTTACAATATACTTTACATACTACATACTACATATTGACAATAGACTTTACATACTACATATTTACAATATACTTTACATACTACATATTTACAATAGACTTTACATACTACATACTACATATTTACAATAGACTTTACATACTACATATTTACAATAGACTTTACATACTACATATTTATAATAGACTTTACTTACTACATATTTACAATAGACTTTGATAACCGTCTATTCAATTGCTTTAGGAATTTTAAGATGCATAACATTACGTGGTCCCGCCTTAATTCCATTAAGCGATGGAAAAGCTATATTAGAAGAATTTTATAACGGAGATTTAAAAATAAAACACGGTTAAAAGCATATTTTCCAGGAAAAAAATACGATAACCTGTTTAACATTACCTATTGAATAATTATTTTCACAATATGCAAACTTTTAAAGCCAGAATAAAGGTTTTTATTTCATACCCCAGCCAACCCAATTTTCGCTTTTTGGAGAAGGGGTTATTAAAGTTAAAATTTGGACCACGTAATGAGAAAACTACAATACACTAGTTAACAAGTTAACGTATTTGTGATATCAGTCGCCAGTTAAAGTTTGACGCATTTTACAATTTTATTTTAAATTGTAATAAATACTGAAAAGGTGATCATTTTTTAACCACTAACAGAAACAATAGGAGGTAACCGACTCGGTTTCATTTGAGGTAACTGAGTTTACAAATGCCAAATTGTTGGAACCAATCATATTTATTCCGTAGTAGTTTCGTATAATATTTTTTGAAATATCTTAACATTGTATAGTTTAAAAAATGTTGCTTTATATAAGGCTCGAACACTGAACAAAGGTTCAGTTGACACATAGTATACGACGCTCTAACCGACTGCGCCAAAGCAGTTGGTTTGTTGCGGTATTAAATAGTATATAACAAATGCCACGATCTGCAGTCTGATGGTTTCGATAATGTGGCATGTGAGCGATCTCTTAATTTAATTAAATATGCAATATCCCTTACGCCCCCTAGCGTCATTTTAGGTTTTAGGTCACAAATAGTGGTGGCTCGATGTTCTCAAAGGACCAGTAACTACACTACTAAGTTTCTTATACGGAAAACAAAACATCATAAACATCATCATTATAAGCTGATGTTCGCATTTTTTTGTAAATTAAAAGATTTCTATCCACACAAACGGCCCTATGCAACTATCTATCTTCGGCTGAACAGTATTGTTTTCATAATAATTATGTTTATACAAGATAAATGCAAATTTAAATAGTTAGGATCTGAAAACAAGTTTATACAAGCTTTAATTAAAAGTTTTCCTTTAAATCAGAGATGTTACAATACTCGTATGTACTGTGAGCATTTATAAGTATATATACTTTCATATATGGCTAAAGTAGTCAACATAAGTATACATCGAGAAATATAAAAGCGCATTCACAAACAAATATGTACACAGTGATCTGATACGGTGTAGATACTTGATACGAAGCAAATGCCGATTCCATCAGGAAAAAACATCTGACCGTCTCAAAATAAAATGTCTGTAGCAAATGATATCACGTAAGAATACAAATGACCCTTACACAATAGAGAATAATCATCTGAAAAGCACTCAGTAAATAATGAAAAGTAGCCCCAAAACGTGTAACTCCATCTATGCTGACATTTTTTTCCATCAAATAATGTAATGTTTCCATGGAAGAATAGAAATTTAATCAAGAATGAAAGAATCCATGACAGAAAGATTTCCATCAATAAATAAATTAGGAAATGGCAGTTGACCGCCAAAGAACGGAAAGTTATCGACTAAATATGGAATGTTTCAGCATAAAAAAGTGAAAGATTACCATCAAAGAATAAAATAATAGGACGTTGTTATCAAAGAAAAAAAACGGGGAAAAATCACATCAAAGAATAAACAGGGACAGCTATTAAACAGATCTAGGAATAGATCAAAGAATAGATATTAAATAAAAGGAAGATAGAAAAATAGGACTTTAGACTGGACGTTAAATACCATAGAAAAATGAAAGACAACCATTTGGTGTCCCATACTTAAGTCAATCATGCGTGCAATGATTTCTTCGTTTATTGGGTAACTACAATTCCCTTTGTCCATTTATAACGCGCTACTATTTCAGTATATAATGTGCCTCCAAAGCCTCCATGACCTTTATCATGCTGTCATAATTTGCAGGGCGTTTTTGTTCGAAATATCGTCAAAATAATGATATTTAAAATCAATATTGATAATTATACATTGAAATCTACACGAAATAAAGGACAGATGTTTTATCGTGTTTATAACTAAAAAATCAGGCCGGTAGCTACGCTGAGGCACATGGTAGCAGTTGCCTCTGTTAAATTTTGGGAATGTATAATTATAAACATAACAGAAATTATGTCTCCATAGAGACACATCGAATACAGCAAACAAACACACCATAGAAAGGTTATTCAACACTAAATGAAATTTGTATATACTACGAAACCTATAACATTAAAGAAACGATAACATGCTTCTGTTTCTATGTACACAAAACATGTATTGTATAATAATACATGAGTGCTTCCATGAGTAACAGCATGCGTTATTACATATGTAACAATATGAGTTACTACATGTGTAACATCATGAATTATTACATGTGTAACAGCATGAGTTATTACATGTGTAAGAGCATGAGTTGATATATGTGTAACATCATGAGTTGATATATGTGTAACATCATGAATTATGAGTTATTACATGTCCAGCAATATGAGTTATTACATGTGTAACATCATGAGTTATTACATGTGTAACAGCATGGGTTATTACATGTGTAACAACATGAGATGACATATGTGTAACATCATGAATTATGAGTTATTACATGTCCAGCAATATGAGTTATTACATGTGTAACATCATGGGTTATTACATGTGTAACAACATGAGTCATTACATGTGAACAACACGAGTCATTACATGTGTAACATCATGAGTCATTACACGTGTAACAGCATGCGTTGATATATGTGTTGTAACAGCATGAGTCATTACATGTGTAACAGCATGAGTCATTACATGTGTAACAGCATGAGTTGGTATATGTATAACAGCATGAGTTATTACATGTGTAACAGCATGAGTCATTACATGTGTAACAGCATGAGTCATTACATGTGTAACAACATGAGTCATTACATGTGTAACAGCATGAGTTGATATATGTGTAACAGCATGAGTTATTACATGTGTAACAACATGAGTCATTACATGTGTAACAGCATGAATCATTACATGTGTAACAATATGTGTTATTGCTAATGATATACCTTAAAGATAATTTTTGGACATTGTTAAAACCCATAACACAAGAAGACGATATGATTCTCAATCTTGATTCAACTATTGTATTCTTGATATACTATGATATGGGTTTGTTTGTTTGTTTGACTGGTGTTTGACTCATTTTAGCACTTGTTAGGCTCATTTTAGCACTTGTTAGGCTATATTTGACGGTCGATTCTTTTTTTGTGGTAAAGGTAGACCATCCCATATTTTCTGGATATAAGCGTCATTGTATATCTCCCGCCATCCGTAAGAGTCGACACTTTCTCATTTGACAAGTATGATATAAATTAAAAACGTATTTATAAATACAAACCTTGAGAATGCCGGCTGATAAAGTCCATTTGTATTATTCCGAGTTTAGTGTCAAAATAAGAAATATTCTTCTTTATTAAGAAAAAAACAACACACGTGTATGTAATATCAATGTGCACCAAATACATTTAAAGATGCAATAACACGTTGATTAACTGACCATTGCGTATGTAGTTCCGAAATTGCATAAAACAAATGAACCCCGAAGTGCCAATCGTATCGGAAATAACACGGTTACACACCATTCTAGAGTCAAGATAGAACATTTAGCTCATGTGCAGCTGAACCCTATCGATTGTAGTTTTAATCGATAACCATTCCTCGCCTTTCCTAGCAAGTTTTACACACTGTTTCCTTTCTGAGAGATGTGTCATTTTCAGATTACCATGGTAACAACATATAGTTACCTGCCGTCATTTCTTGTAAAGCCGGTCTACCATCTTGAATAAATTGAACTATATATATTCACTTGTCGTATTACACAGGGTGTGTCGCGTTGTTTTGTATTTATTATCTGATAAACTCGCAGACATGGCTATTGATTGTGTGATGGAGATACTCTCTAAGAGAAAGGAAGGAACGTTGTCATGAGATTTGCTCTGTCAAAGTTGCCATTTTAAATGGATCCTGCCACGAAGAGTTAGGCGCTTTATATATTTCCAGCAAAATGTTAGTGTGCTTTTTTAGAACATTGTTTTTGGCTGGTATGAGATTTACTCGTGTTGTATCGTCGACCAGATTAGGATGATAGGATATCCGTGCATCATAGGTTAGTGAGTTCATTGTTCTTCTAATACCACGTCCATGTATTTTATGCACGTGGTGAACTAGTTCAGATTGTTGTATGTACGTCAGTTTTAACAATATATACATCTGTCATAGCATGATGTGTACTTGTAACAGTGAGCAGTATGCTCAGTTTTATAGTGCTGCCACACTGGAATACCACGCCGTAGGCAATAGGCATGATACCCCAACCATTATACAGACTCCTGGCAGACCAGTCTAAGCACTATCATTTATAGTCTGGGTGTCAAATAAGGGTGTAGCTGTGAGATGGTGTGTACTGTACCATAGGGCTACGATGTGATCCTTTATATAATAGGTATGTACCGACCCCATCAAGAGAGGTTTCTGAAGACATCAAGCAATGCCTACATAAACACCGACATATTTCGATAGAATAAATCTTAAACACCACGTATACATAAAACTCTCCAAAGAGAATAATATCTCGCCGATATATTCATGATTTGTAGAACTTTCCATATTTCACATCTTGAATGGTTATCTTTCAAAATATCTCGGGCATTGTCGTTCCGTATTTGGAAATTTAAAGAAACTAACCTGCCAAATAACGGGGAAAATTACACTACAAAACCGTTTATCAAAACTCTGTCCAGGTATTCAGGTCATATACTAATGTGCCGATTCAAAAGTGTATGTTTATTTAGGGGTTCTTAAAATATCCGTGATTGATGACTTATGGGTTGGTAACTCATAATTTGACGCTCCAGTTTTAGGGTTTGGTCTGGCTTGTTAAATCCGTTTATACTCGTATTGTGTCTCTAGAATTTAGATTCTCAAAATATGTAAGCCTCAACATCAGTTCAGAATGTATATATTTTTGGTCATACATTGAACAATTGGGCTGAGCCATTACTCACACGGAACGCCTGGAACATCGACCCTTCCGTGAAATGATTTAAAGTTGAATTTAATGAAAGGTAGTGAAAAACATTCAGAAAGATGTATGCACATGTGCTTCCGGGGCTCGCTAGTGTGTTGAAAAGACACGTATCTCTGGCTGTATTATACGTTTTCGATGTTTTCTGGTACATGTGTAGTGTACGTCACATGCATTGATATTTAAGCATTTCCAAGACCAACGACTATATAAGGCAAGATTTTGCACGTTTTTTTGATACAACGTTGGTGATTGAATCAAATGGGCAATGACTCCATTTTTTTTCCCGGGAGCCCCACGGGGCCTCTGATGTATAAAAAGCGGGACAAAAAGCATACAAAAACACTGTCTTCAGAACACAATGTATTATTAATAAAACCCGCTAATTATAACTATTCTCTGCAAAATTTATAATAGCGGTCAGAAAATAAATCTCGTTTCTTTTTGTAAAAAAAGTATTTTTCGCTAATTTAAAGTGCCATTTTTGGTTTATATCACATTGTTGAGCTATTTGTTACATTTTTTTTCAAGAATTGTCATGTTAAATTGTGAGTTTTGAATTGTTTTGACTTATATGGAAATGAGTATGAATGCAATATTTTGGCATCTCAGTGTTTACGTTTTTAAAGGGAACATTCATTGATGGGAAAAGTTCCTTCTTAGAAGATACATGACATCTATTTTTCTGTGGATTTTGTTTTGGTAGCATATTGGCCATTTGTGAGGAAAATGTAAGTTATTCTTTTTTTAAATTTGAACCTAGATATGAATGTCAAGATGGCATTTACATTTTAAGACATACATAACTCAATGCAAAAATCAAAACAGCTTGAAGAATCAGTGCAATTATCTGAAACAATGATGCCTAACACGTAATTGTGTCGCCTGCGTAGCGCCTGCTTAGCATGGCAGACACTTAGGGATCACTTTGTTCGTCGTCTGTTGTCCGTCGTAGTCTTAAGGAATCTCGTTAAACATGTCCATAACTCTTGACTTCGAAAGAATTATGCCCATTTTTTTTAAAAAACGTTAACCTGCAATCTAACCAAGCTGAAATTATCACACGGTAGGCGACACAATGTTCAGATTGAACATTCACTATCCCTAATTGGCTCAGCATCTTCTTATTGATTTATTCATCGGTGTTAATGAAAGGATGCAAAATAAAATCCGAAATACAATTATATAGAGTTATTTCCTCAGTACAGAAAAATAACTAGGTGATTTAAAACGATTTTACTGGGTATAACTTTTCTAGAACTACAGTGCATTAGGGTGTACAGAATCAGCAGTAGTAATGAATCATTTTTTGTTTTAATTCAATTTTATCATCTCATGTATTTTCAATCATTTTACAATTTCCCCGGCTTGAAGATATATCATATAGCATACATTTATGCAGCAGTGGGATGAGTTGGTCATTTTTCGATGCAAAATGTATGACTAGTTTAAGTGTAACCCCTCTCAGAAAAAATTATTCTTTACTGGCCGAATGAAGTGCGCTTTTGAAACGATAAATTCATACTGTCACAATAAACTAAGATATGAATATTTGCTGTTATAACACATTTTAGGGACAAAAGTCAAAATTCAATCATTAAATAGGTTAATTTTTGTTAGCGTTTGGCACTTCTAGGGATACAATTAAAACATATAAATATTGGTGCAAAATAACCTATTAAAGAAAATCACAGTTATAGGACAATAATTTCAGATTTTTTTGTTCTGTCGTACAACTAAAAGAGTAAATCCAAATCAGAAACGATTCCCTTCCATTTTAAATGTTAGCGTCTCCGTGGCCGAGGGGTTAACGACGTTGCTCAACTCTCACCGCTGCGGGTTCGTATCCCACTGGGAGCTCGACTTGTAAGTGTCGATTCTTACGGATGGCGGGAGGTACTGGTTCTACTCAGAACAAGTGGGCGGTCTGCCTCCACCACAATTCTTTTTTAAAAATCAATCGTCATAGATAACCTTACATATGTTGAAAATGACGTAAAAGCATCATTCTATAGCTTAACCCTCCATATGGTTTTGCGTATGTGTTGTATAATCTATGCATTTCGATAATCTATGCATTTCGATAAAGGCGGTTAGATTGTTTGAAATATGACGAGTGACAAATGACCAATCGGTTGTATGAGATCATTAGTATGCATGTATTGCCATGTGTGTATTGTCAGACCTGTATCAGACTAGTGGCGAAATTTATTTTAACTATTGCGTGCTGCATGGAACACAGTCATTTAACCATGGGCAGTTGTGAAACCGGTACAGATACGGCTGTCATCTGCAGCCTAATAAAATACAACCGTTGTAATCACCTTGGCCGGGGTATAGGGCTACTCCAAATTTTGCACATTTCGGCGAGCACTTCACAATTATCAGTGTGTCAAATGAGCTTATGATTTTTGGAGGGAAAAATCTCCGTCGGCGAGTCGTCTATATGATCACATTCGATCCTATTGACATTGCATCTATATAAAAATATATAAAAACATCTCTCATTTATAGCTTAATACTTTTACATGAAACTGTTTAATATGTGTATACAGTTTTATAAAAGGTTATCGAATCATTGCTACCAATATCTCCTGTCATGAATCGGATGTGTCATGTGTGTATTGTTCAATTCACATATTTATTATTCAATGGTAGCACTGACTAGCCTATTATACTGGAAGTTTCCTATACAAAAAAATCAGCTTTTATTATTTATTTATATATTTTTTTTAAAATGTTTTTGTCTATTTTACATGCACTCGCAATAGGATAGATAGAAATGCATTTTATTTTCCTCGCCAATAGGTCTAGGCCGAGTCGAGGTTATTCCGCCGTAAACCTAATATTTTTTATAATACTGCGTGTATAACCCTTAACCCGCTACATATATATAATGGACTGTCTTTCTTGGAATTAAGACCATTCCATTTATGTGACAAAAGGGTGTTTTGTAAATGACTGATCAGCAGCCGGACATAACCCTGATCAGCCTGCGAGTTAACTCATGTGCTTACGATTGATACTTTGAAACTAATACGATGAGGTGGGCAGTGTCATAAATTAATTCATGAACACACAGTATACCATGACAAGCAAGGCCATATTTAAAATTATGTTTGTTTGCCCGAACTCGACCGGTTCAAAAAAGTATGGACCCGATTCCAAGCGTTAAGGAGAGGAACTTTATGTTATCTTTAGTTCCAATCCTTTACTTAATATACTGTTAAAAGTATTTATGCACTAATTCGAAATGACATATGTTTAAACAAAGCTTCTTTTTTTTTTCAGTAACTTTTTTTTGAAGTGGTATCCTGTTGAATCTCACACAAAAATCTGACATACATGAAAGAAAAAAGAACAGAATTTTCTTACCAACCAACCCATCTGAAAAATCTAAGGTCGGGTTTGGAAACTCAGATATTTTTAAGTGTGGCCCAATAAACAGTTTGTGTTCATGCAATATGATAGTACATGCGGTGATATCATCTTTAACGTACTTGAGCGAACTATGTGCTTTGTACCGTACTTTGTATGGTGTATTTTATCTGTTGAGCTGACGACCTTTTTGAACGCCACATACCTTAAAGGGACACAAGGCAATCTTGAAGTTTGTATGAAGAATTAAATTCGCATTTTCACTGATTAATCCAGTATCATTTCAGTGAATTGAAAAATGCATTCATATATTTTAATACCATTTTGAGTTTGATAAATTTGGGTATATTATTGATATATATTACAATAAATAGTTATTAATTTTCAAAAAACAATTATCTTTCAGCTATTCTTGTAATTAATATTAATGATTGAACAAATTAAAGTTATGTAGAAAAACTAAGGGGACGCCGTGAGTTTTTAAAAAATCAAGATTGCCATGTGTCCATTAATAGACTATGTGTATCTTTCTTTTAAAGGAACACACGACGGTCTAGATTTTTCTAAAGAACTCGGCGCCCCGTTAGTTTTTATACATAGTTTGCATATTTGCATGTTATTACTATTAATAAGTTTAATTGTTCAAGGCAAACCATATTACATAATTATTATTTATTGTTTATTATATTGTAAACATAATATATTTAAACCTATGATAGAATAAGGACGAAAAATGAAAACTCTAAACTGAATTACATTTTTATTCAATTATATGCAAATTGTAAACATGATACTGGATTAATAAATCGGAGAACTTATTTTAATACTTTATAAATATTTCAAGAATGCCGTGTTGTCCCTTTAAAGTATATCTAAAATTAAACATAAATAGGTTTTAAAACAGCATCTTCCTTTTCAAATCCCAACACATATTCGTACTTTGCGCAAAACATTCTCAAATGCCGCAGAGACATTTGAGGTATATGTTATATCTCTTCAACCCCTTGCGCAATTCCGGGATAGTCCTGCGCAATTCCGGAATCGCCGGACATTTTAAGAATTCTTACTTTGCGCAGAGCAATTCCGGAATCGTCCATATTCTCATATTGCTTATAGAACATATATATTCAGCTGTGATAAATACGCATTTTATATGCGAAGTTTGTGTTATTATTATGAAATAGCAGATGTAATATTACAACTGCTCTCTATTCCCTTTTGTACTAAATATTTAAGTCATTCTCATTCATGGTTCAAATACGTTTTAAACAGTTTAATCTAAGGATGATTTCAATCCGATCTTTGTTTTGTTTTACATGGTTATCTTATATGCCTAGGTAATTGATTCACTTTTCAATGTTGAGTTTGACGATATGTTTAGCAAGTAAACTCGCTCTCCTTTGCATTTAAATAATTGAAAAACTGTGATTTAAAAGAAATAAATATATAGCGTAATCTTTAATTTAAAAGCAACTAATAACATGATCAAATGTATTTGATTGCATCTGGTGGGATTTGTACGTTGTTCCTATCTTAATAACGCGCCTTCGACACTTGGGTCAAATTCAATACATTCACGCACTCCATATTTGGGAATAAATGGTGATAACATTCTCAACTAGGTCACCTGCCAAATCGGTAAATGCATACATTATGACACTTGTAGTTTGGAATCCGCGATTATGCAACATTCTAAGAAAAAAATACACAGTGATACATTAGGTGTTCGTGTCACTCAGAAATCAGCCAATGTGAAACATGAACCAGGTCACTACATGGTGAACATCAACTAATAATGGGGATCCCTTGGAAGCAACAAACACAAACAACATATAACAGTAGCAGACTCGGTTTTCCTGCTAATAATATAATTATTGTTTGACGCCTCCATTACGTCAATGTTTTATCTCAGAAACTCGGGAGTACTACTGAAGATAATGTTGTTTCGACGCATATCACTCAGTGCAAGATTTTCAAGGCTTAAATAGATGAAAAGCAAAACAGACTTCCAACGATGTACTGGATTCCCAAATTACACAAACAACCATATATAGCCCGTTTTATTTCCAATTCAAGTTCTTGCACCACTACAAATATCTCAAAGTCTTACTGTCGTTAAAGATCACGTTAAAAAATAGTGTGCTAAATCTTATGAAAACCCGGGGATTAATTTATTTTGGTATATTAAAAATTCCGGCGTCGTTCTTGATAAAATTTGCAATAAACGTCAAGTTTCATCTATAGGTACTTATGATTTTTCTACATAATATACAACTTTATCAAAGACAAGCTTATTGCTCTCATTCAAAAACGTTTGGTAGGGAAAATACTTTGATTTTGGTCTGTAACAATATTATAGCGTTTTTTACTAACAGCAGTTTGGACAATTACACTATGTGGACTTGCCATGCAGTTTGCGAATCACTTATTTTTCTATTAGATAATGTTTTCGTCAGGTATGAAACCGTTTATAGACAAATTGTTGGTATCCCTATGGGTACGAACTGTGCACCCCTTGTCGCAGATTTGTTTTTATATTGCTATGAAAGAGATTTCATGTTGAGTCTTTCACCAGATACCCAGGCAGATGTTATTGAAGCCTTTAATGACACCTCTCTGTATCTGGATGACATATTGAACATTGACTACCCTTTCTTTCTACTATGTTTAATACAATATATCCTAAAGAACTTCAATATAACAAAGCTAATATTTCTGATACTAACGCTTCTTTTCTCGATTAACATCTCTATTGAAAATGGTGAAATAATTAGCAAAATCTTTGACAAGAGAGATGATTTTAATTTTGATCGTGTTAATTATCCCAATTTAGATGGGGATGTTCCCCGAGCATATGGGGTCTATGTGTCTCAACTTATTCGTTTTTCTAGAGCTTGTACTCGAGTTGAGGACTTTTCTCCATCAGGGCTACCGTTACCATAAACTTCCTAAAACCTTTGCAAAACCCTGACCTTCTTTCCAAATATAAAGTAATTTAAGAACTCTTCTGCGACAAGGACAAATATTTCAGTGGAGCGCTGTGGTCTAGTGGTAGAGCGTTGGACCCATGATCTAAAAGTCGTGGGTTCGATCCCCGCCATAACCACATGTGTTGTGTCCCTGAGCAAGACACTTTATCTGCATTGCTTAGTACTGGTTCTACCCAGGAAGACAATCAAGAAGTACCATAGAAACAAATCGCTTACAACAGGTATATAATGAGCTAATTTAATTTTAAAAAAAATTAGTCGGGGCAACTTTTTACGGCCGCCACACAGCACTAAACAAACTCTAGTGTGAATCTCAATAAATACTGAAATGGGAGCAACAAACACAAACAAGAGATAAAATCAGCAGACTCGGTTTTATTGAGTCTGTTATGAGACGTAATGTCGAGTGCAACATCTATCATGTCACTTTATAAGAACATAGACATGGTTACTACATGGGGACATATACCAAGTCATAAACCATGTCACTCCATGTGGAACAATAACCAGACCACTCCATGGAGATGGAACTTAAACTAGGTCACTCCATGGGGAACATAAACCGTGTCACTCCATTAAAAAAAATAGACCCGAACCATTATATGGGTAATATCAGATCGCCGCAGGGGAAGAACATATACGTGGTTACTCCACGGGTAGCATAGATAAAGTCACTCACTGGGAGACATAAACAGGTCATTTAACGAGGAACATATTACCAGATCACTGTGTGAGGACATGGACCATTCTTAATGTACTATCTGTTTTATAATCAGAATTGGACACTGACGTAGTCAACATGTATTTTTTCATTCTATGTGTATTTCCTTTTCTAACCGAAAGTGATATGAGCGTCGGGTCATACAGTTTTGGGTAAATCAAACTAAGTTCGAGCAGATAAATAACATATCTTAGACGTAACGTTGAGAGCCTGTGTTTAGTAGAGCTGTAAGGTATAACTGCATTGACCGCAAGGACGTGAAGTCAATCTTCCAACTGGTTGACTATCAAACTAAGTTTCATGGGTATTAAAAAATATTCCATATAGAGATATATAACAGATCTGAAACATCATTAAGAACGTATATCCCACACACCATATTAACAACGTATTATAGAGAAGGCATGTCCCAAACAACATACATTATGCATATCCTACACAATGTATAAATAATGCACATAAAATATACACAATGCATATCCCAAAGATAAACAGTGTTTATACCACGCAACACTACATACAAACGATACATTATATGCCAGTCAAAAGTCAAATTATTATGTAAAGAAAAAGGGTAATTCACTGTCTGGATTACAGTGGCGAAAGTGTTTTTTCAGAACTGTTTCATTGTCAGGTCAATGTGACCTTGCTGTTTGACCTACTGACCCTAACTAAGATAAAATTCCTCCAGCCAAGGGCATTGCACTGAAGTTTCATGAGCGTGGGAATTGTACTTTCAGAGTTATCGCGTTGAATGAATATGTCCATATGAGGTCATTGCAGCCTGGACCTATGACATTACTGACCAAATAAAAATAGGGTTCCTTCTCCCAACAAGAGCAATGTACATAAGAAGCTTCATGAGCATTGGTGTTACACGTCTTCGAAGAAGCATATACAAAACCTCTGTCTGCAGTTCAGTTTACAGGCAAACATAGTTTAATATGGCAAAGTCAGTCACTTGTTTGTCTGCAGTCCAATTTACAGGCAAACATAATTTAATATGGCAAAGTCAGTCACTTGTTTCTACAATAATATTAAGATTGACCTTAACGAAACTGATCTTTGCTAAGATTTTATCGGAATAAGAAAATAGATTTAGTGAGCGAAAGAATCCCGGAGCGATTGGGCTTAATTGTGGACATCGCTGATGTTTAAATGGCATACAACGCCACTATTTGTGCCGCAAATAGCAAAATCAATAGTTAATGCACTTATTCAAGATAAACTGAGCCGGTAAAATAGGGAACTGGCAATCAATAGACACTCCTTAAAGGGACTGGTGGCGATGTGAGAGAATAACTGGTGCCAATACAAAATATAAATACAAGAGAAAACCCTAATATAAATTGAGTTTCATATGAAATGTGTCCATGCATTAAATAAACCGCATATTTAGTTCGGTTTAATTATTATTTATGAAAATGTTTGGTGTCAAAAAACACAAGACAGGGTTATTTTGTGTTGTAAATCATACATAACACTACAAATATAAATGGCGATTATATTGCTAACACTTGTACATATAATAATTAATACTTCGATCACAAAATAAGAATGCCTAAGAACCCTAAAACATCATATGAATTAATATTAATGATGCAATAACAAAAACGGGCCGAGTCGTCTACTTTTCCAGACCAATCATTTCATTAAAAAATATTAAATCGTACGGATCATGTGACCTCCTTTAGTGCATTGTACTTCGATCACAAAATAAGAATGCCTAAGAACCCTAAAACATCATATGAATTAATATTAATGATGCTATAACAAAAACGAGCCGAGTCATCTAGTTTTCCAGTCCAATCTATTTCATTAAAAAATATTAAATCGCACGGATCACGTGACCTCCTTCAGTGCATATGCCTATTAAATATGCAGCTGAATTACATTATGGTGGTTTTATTCGGATTTGGACTGCCATCAATAATCTCATCATTTATCAATCACTGCTCTGACTCACTGTACTGAATGTCTATAATCTCGCTTTCTGCTATCACTACCTTGCTTCTTCCTATCTGTTCTCTCTATACCATATTTGACAACAGCTAATGGAACTGATCTCAGGTATATTCAAGTATATGATAATTGTTAAACCAACAATGTGTATATATACTATGTAACTACTAGCTTAGCCATGTACATTTTTGTAATATATTGTATTGGGAAGGGCCGTAACTAATGTTGTTAGAACTTGTGGCCCAACCCGTTTGCATATTATATGGCAATAAAATATGTTTAAATCATCAATAACACGTCCAGATCGCGTCCAGCCAATTTAATTATAAACTCATGCATATTTGCTTTCTTTTTGTTTGTGATCGGGGCGGATTAAAATAAATATAGAAGAAAGTATTAGAAAGAAATAATTACTTTTCAATTTAAATCCAAATTTTTTATGAAGTCTATGTTAACAGTCCTACAAAACCTGTAAAGATGATTTATCAATTTCTATGGAATGAGAAACTTGATAAAACATGAAGAAAAAAACTTAAATACAAGATAACGGTAAAGGGGGTTTATGTGATGATGATGATGATGATTTTGGAAGACCATATAAACTCCTTAAAATATAGTTGGATTATTTGAATAATGTTCCTTTATAAAATAAACTGAGTCCAAGCAATCTTGGTAGTAATGATATTAATAACATTGGCATGAAACATTTGTCTTTAAAAATAAATAATTAAAAGCTGGTCAAAAGTAAATTATAAGTATGACGACAAATCTATTTCCAAACATACACTATATAACAACTCTTCTTTAAATAAACTAACCCGCCAAATAACAGCAGAATTACACCATATAACCGTTTATCAAAACTCTGTCCGGGTGTTCAGGTTATATAATGTAATATATGTGCCGATTAAAATTATAGGTTTATTTCACGTGTTCTTAAAAATACCCGTGATTGAATATGCGTAAAACGAATTACGAGTTGGGAACTCTTAATTCGATGCTCCAGTTTTGGGCTTTGGCCTGGGTGGTTAAAGCAGTTTATATTGTGTCTCTAGAATTTGGACTCTCAAAATAGGTCAATTATATATATCCGTCGTCGACTGTAGGTTACAAAACGGTATACATTAGTCTTTACATTGTCAGAGTATAAAAATAGCGACTTTCTACAAGAACGTTAATAAATTAAGAGCATGTCGAATGAATCCACAACAGACTCCAAGAAAAACAAATAAATGTAACATATAGTACAATGTTTTCAAAAATGCATTTGTAATCAAACCGCCAAATAAACTCTCAAACAATTACTGACATAACAAGAGACATATTGCCACTATTAAGAGACACATGCCAATATTGCTAATCCTCAAGGGGGTTTGGAAGTAGCTTGGAATTTTATTTTATATATTCGTCATTCACACGTACAATTGACACAAAACTACGCATATATTCCAATATAAATATGTAATGAATAAGTTACTTTGTAAGTGTAAACGTGTAAATGCTGTGTGATTTTTGTGAAATACATGTTGAATCTGTTATAAATTTATTTACATTTGTGGACGGTTTTACAAAGACTTTTCCAGGGCAAAATATTGTATTTAAATTGTTATCTAAAACAAAATCATTTGGTATAAATAATAAAATAGGTGTATGGTCACTTAAGTTATAAATATTAAACAAACTACGTAATTGTCATCAAAAAATACAGGAGGGCCGTCTCCAGGTTTGATTGATTCATAAACTACCTAAACAAAAGAAATGAGAAGGGATAAAAATATTGCAATTTTAAGATACAATTGGAAAAAGCAACATAATTTGAAAAGCATCAACACCTAGGGTAAATTAGATGGTAACTGAGGTGTATCTCATTTCTTAATTTATATTGTACATTTATGATGTGCAACATAAATTAAGCAATAAATACTGTCTATAAATATGACACAATATAATATAAAAGCAACTTAAACGTTATAACTTGGTCCTAATGTATTATCTTTTGCAAGTTGTTGCATATACTTACTGTACAGTAAGTATGTTGTGCATTACTACTTCCTACTCATTCTGTCATATACCTAATAACAAACAGATAGGAAACTAATGGAGAAGCCACGTGGCGCCTTACATTTTCCTTCCAACTTCTTTCTCAAAAAATTATTGATTTTGATGAGAATACATTCAAAACATTCATAAGAAATAACACAATGGGAATATACTAATTTATTTTTATTTTCAAAATAAGAAATTGTATAAAAAGATGTTTAAATTAAAAATATCATCATTGTTGGCTTTTCCCTTAAAAACCAAGCAATTGCCGTAGTGAAACTTCTCTTCAAACTCATTTTTTGCTTAATTAAAATATCATCATTAGAATGAGAAATAAATGTGTGATGGGTTTTGACATATATGAAACGTATATGCGTAAAACTCTTCACGGTTTGTGTGTTTAAAGTCGGGCAATATTTTGTAAAAATTTTGGGACTTTTAGATACATTTCGGGACTTTTAGATACATTCTGGACTTTTAGATACATTTCACCGTTTCCTATCTATTTTTTTTATTAGGTCTGTGATTCTGTAAGTTACTTATTTCAGATCTTGAAGTAATGGCTTCATGTCCTTCCAATTTATACTGTATGGGACATACAAACGAAGTCATTCTGGAGCGGACTAACACCGCCAAAGGGGTATTATACACAACATACAAGGACGAAGCCACGGCAACCGTCGTTCAAAAAAATAGTAAGTATCCGTGTGACATATGCAACTGTCAGTCATATCCGGAATATATGAACGTAGATACAAACGTCGAACAGGAAATGTAGCTTTCACAGAACTCAGCCATCCAAAATCACGCATTTAAAAGAAGTACCAATGACATGTATAAAGAGAAGCCAGATATGCACAAACAGAAAAGGGGTTGACAAGAGGGGACCGCATTTGAACGGTCTATGGAAAACAGGCTATTTGAGGTTTAAAGCAAGTTACTTGGTGCATCAAACCTCACTCTTACCAAGTTGTCTTCCAAATTAAACGGGGCAGTGAAAATAAGGAAATGCATTGATAAAAAGTGGACAACCGTTTATTGAAAACAGAGCATAAAGAGGTCGAATGCCATCGCTATGGGTTGCTTAGATGGACGAAACACAGTGTTGGTATATTACCATAACCGTTGTTATAAACAAAATCATGTTTGACTGTTTAACTAACTTAATAACTTGAACCTGTGATATAACGTTTTCAAGTCTAATACAGTGTTGCCCCGTTATACAAAACTTAAACCAGCAATAACCTAAATCCTTAAAAGGACGATAAAGTTTATCAGTGTCTTGTCTTGCCCTTAACGGTTTATTTTCTTGTTGCTCTGACACCTACCAAGTCAATGGGTGCTTACTTGTGACATTTAAGGTTTTTGTTTTTATATTCATATAAGCATGATCATCTTTATGCTTGACTTAAATCGATTATTATTGCTGCTAGTTTGTTATAGGATATATGGCGGGAAAATTCTTAATTACACCGTCCCGTTAATAGAGACGACAAAAGGTAAAAGTGAGGCTTGGTATACTTTAGAATCTGGTTTGAACCCCGATGGAGTTTGTCGCTGACCGTTCCAAGGCGGTACGCCTGTTGTCAGCCGGTTATAGTTTGTGAAGTAATGTCACATACTTTGCTTATAAATTATTTATCCTTGTTGTTTGTTTTGAATGCGTGTTTTTGATTGGCTGAGTTCTTTAAATGCTACATTTCCTGTTCGACCTTTTCCCCCGAGTCGCTTTAGCGAAAAGCGAAATAAAACCAACACAATGGTGTACGTACGGACATACGTACGCAGATATCAAATTTAGCTGGCGTACTGGCAAAATGCAAGTGACATTTTCAGAATGCCAGTAAACTTTTCAAGTACTGGCAAAAAAATTCAAGTGCATCAAAATACCTTACGCGTTTAATTTAGAATACCATGACTGCTTTTTTTTAAACGTGTGCTTTCATATCAATGGTGTTTTAATGTTTTTAAGTTTTCCTGATATGGCTTTGTGTTTGCATGACACGTATGGAATCTAGCATGTTTGCTAATGATGAATCACCTTGTGCTTTTTACTTATTTGTTTGTTACTTGCACACGCAACCGTAGAAATTGCAAGTAACGTTTTCGTTTTGCCAGTTACAAAAATATGCTACTGGCGAAATGTTGTCAGTCTAAATTGTCACTAAATTTGAGCCTGCGTACGTTCGTCCGTTAGTTAAACACCATATCATTAAACATTATCTCAAATACACTTCAAGTGATCCAACTTTCTTAGGTCAGAAACATAACTGAGAAAACAAAAGTTAAACATTGTTCCTTTCATCAATATATACATTTAAAACAAATTTGGTCAGTGGTCGTATTAAGACATACACTATACATACAACACACCCATATATGACCTTGACATTTAGGTGTTAAAGGACTGACAATGTAACTTGGAAACAACATGTTATCATTTGCTTAACCCTATTTTCTTTCAGCAATATAAACTATAAGCGATACAACTTTCAAATGTGACCAGTCGTTGTACATATATTACTTGGTATTTAATTATTACTTCGTATTATGTCACGCGTTTTTTATTTATGTTTTAATACTTGGGTCGCACGTTTCCGGCGTTTGACTTGCCGTTCACGGCCTTCTAGTTTGGTATATAAACTCGGTGAAAAACAAACATCATATTAAAAGATGATATACTTTTCAAACTGCGATGTCTGCCTAGGAGGATGGGGTGAGTTTGTGTGTTTTCCCCCGGAAATACGTCTTGTTTTTGGTCTCTTTTTTTTTCTCTCTTTTTTTCGGAAATACGTCTTAACTAAATGAAACGTTTAGTGATTTGGGACGTCGCGCCAAGTATTGACTCTTATTTTGATGCAAACAAGATGCATTTAAAGTGTGTTGGTTTGTTTACATGCATGAAATGCGAAAGCCACCTAAAATGTTATCTTGTGTCTTGAAATACCGCATACAACGAACGCCAATGAAGGTATGGTAAGTATCAACAGTGACTGACGTGTCACGCCGGAGTCTAATATTTAAGAAAATGTATCTGTCTCTTATTTTTACTGCATTCAATGAATATACTGCCACGGGTTAAGCTTGTATTAAGGATGGTAAGAAAAACTATAAATCGAATGAAAACAGATGTCCCATTTATACTAGTAATGAATCACCATACCCATTATAAACTGTATATAATCACGTTTTATCATGCTATTTTTGTTGTACACAATAAGTAATCTGCATTGTTTATGAGTACCATATATTATCTTCCTTACATTAGTATGAGTTTCCTTGTTCCACCCCAACATACATAAGACATCAGCAAAGACGTGAACAATGGTTAACGCACAGTTAATAAAAATGTTTACTTAATTAAAGTTAACCAATGGAAATTGTTTTCTTACAGCGACAAGGAAAGAAAAAGAAAACAATTGATAGCAACATTTTATAATATGACACACAAAAAAAATATACCGTTTCATGATCAAGAATATAGATGTTAGTCAACTGATGATATGGATTATTAGGAACAAAACACGCCTCCCATCTCGTGAAGGCATTCCTGATAAATGAACACACACGTTAAATAATGTATTTATTACATTTAACATCTAATTTGAATCCATTGTGTGATTTTTGCGTGTTAGTACGACTGATATATACTCATTTCATAACTTGCATCGTTTGTTAATTTCCTTCACTTAAAACTTCTGGCAGAGTTTAATAGTTAAAAATATGGGTGATTATGGATTTTCTCTCTACGAAAAATCCGAAAAACCCAGCAGTCTTTCACTGATAGAAATGTAATAAAAATGTATTCACGTGCTTACCTTACAACAGATGTACAGTAGAGAGCCCTCCTCTTTTTCTCATTATATTTTAGATGAACTTGTTTAATGTCAATAAGATTTGTATAACACTTTTCCGGAATCGTAAATTTCACAAAATCAATAATGGTTGTTATTGAAGTATGTTGATACATAAAACGGACAGGGCACATAATAGGCCCAAAGTATGAAATACCATGTTTACACAATTTATAGATTAAACACAGATAAATCGCATGTCGAGATTGTTGCCAAAACGAGTATTGCATCAGTACTGATAATTTAGTTGAATACCAGCGCAGTATGTTATAATTAAGTACTGATAACATCAATGAATCACGGTCACACATTTTACTCACGTACCTCATAATGGAATTGAATTGAATTTGATTTTATAGTCGCACCAACAGTTAGGGTCATATGGCGAATTTTCAACTTCCATTGGTGGATTCCGGACAATTTTTGTCACAAGCGGGCACCTAGGTAGAACCAGCGACGTTCCGCAAGCCAGCTGGATAACTTTCTCACATAAACAGCCATACGCCCATGAGGGATCGAACCTACAGCAGTGAGGGGCAAGTGATTACAAGTCGAAGACTCGAACCAGTCGTTCACGGACGCCCCTACCTCAAGACGGAGAGCTGAAATACCTCTCTATTTGAAGCAGTACTTGCATGGACACTCAGCGTGGAAATGGATGTGTGTTGTGAAACACGATGAAAGTGCCAGTATATATTGCTTCCAATACAATGTGGTTTTGTTTGTATTGCTTTAATCATGTGAACATTAGGGCAACATGGTACAATGGCATTTGAGTTGAACATTCCAATTATAAAAACTGTGAGTACTCATGGTCTTCCAATCCATATCGACTGCCATATTAAAACAGCAACGCTGGGATATACGAGTAATTATGCTCTAAAACATTGAAAACAATCACATTTAAACAAATGAAAAATAAAACAATAAACATTTGTAGATATTCTTTTTGCTGAATAATTTGTTTTAATGTTATTTCCGTGCATTAATGAGAGAAAGAATATACTAGATATGTATTTAATCAGGGTTACAATGTAGATGCACTTGCAATTTTAAATCTAAAAATAATTTTATATTTGTTTTGACTGTCCTCGTGCTGTTATCAGCCATTTGAACTTGTCTGTCACGAGGTACCTGATAACAAACATCAATTGGGGTATGCAAAGTTCGGTTTGGGTAGACTACAATATAGGTTTAAATTAAACCAAATTGGATTTCAAAATTGTGTATTTACCGGACAATTTGTCGTTCAGATTAACTCTGCACGAGTAAACATTTGAGAGACAATACCTAAATTAATGACTAAACATTTAACAAATGGTTTAAAACATATACCACCAGTGAACTTGGGGAGAAACGGAAACGGTGCATGTTGACGTAAGTTAAAATAATATTATTTTTTACATTCTCTCTGGTTTGTTACTTCCTTCCTTGAAATTTAATTAAATAGTGCCATTGTGAACGGGCATGACGTCGTTGAACTGCATTCATGTTGTTTATCTTATACTCAGTACAACATAGATTTATATTTGGACTTTAAATTAATCGCTCTATGTCTTTCAATGAAAGATTGATCTTACCCTCTTCTTTAAATTTCAAGTCATCGCCAATATCTCCCAACATGTATATATTTATAGTACCTCAAACCCGAAATGTTTTAATGAGGTTTAACGGGGCGTCGATAAATAAGTACTTGGATATACTGTAATAATTTCAATTAAAAATAAACAATATATAATCGATTTTCAAACGATCTTTTCAAGTACAATTTTAAATGGTGCTCTGTAACAAAAACTCAAATGCCATCTTACCAGTTGAACCGATGGCGAAAATCATGGCCAGATCCTCGAGCCCGTCCTCGATATACTACATTCCAGAGTCGACGTTCACCCAGCGTCCGTCATTAGACGTGAAGGTTAAGAGTCTGTCGTACACTGTGAACCCAACGTCGTTGTCATGGTGGCAGAAATTGTCGACAATGCAGCTGCCATGGGAATGGGTGGACAACGCAGAACCGCAACAAGTCCTCAACAACGTGTCCTTCTCGGTAAAAAGCGGACAGATGTTGGCAATCATGGGAAACTCAGGTAAAAGGAAACAGTGTTGTTTTTTCTTAGTTAACATAGACGTATCGCAATCAAGGTTGAAAAAATACCAGAGACATATACAAATCATAGAATGACAAAGTTTGTGTTCGTGTTAAGATGATGTTTCAGGTTTCTGTTCTTGTGTTTTATATATTTTTACAAAAGTTGACTATTCCAGTCATCAGCAATTTGACAATTTGATTTCGCTGGTTTATTAAGATAAAATCAGGAAATAAATATGTAAAAACGAAAATAAATGAAACACAGATACCCAGGAAAATAAATGGTCACACATTGATTGGGTATCAAACACACTCCACCACCATTAGTTGTAGAGCGTGTCCGTTTATATTGCAGCGTCATGCATGCAACATCATAAAGCTGTATTACACGTTTGTAATTAAATCATATATATAATACACTGGATAATAGTGTTGGTTTATTCTCAGTTTTAATGGTGATTATGTGTGTTTATTAGGCAGTGGTAAAACCACATTACTAGATGTTATAGCATGCCGTGCGGATGGTGGTTTGATAGCAGGAGATGTGTACCTCAACAATGTGTCCCGTACGAGCACCATGGTCAGGGGTTGTTCCGCGTACGTCAGACAGGACGACCGGCTCCTACCACACCTCACGGTCAAAGAAACGCTCATGTTCGTCGCACAACTCAAGCTACCAACAACATTCACAAATTCTCAAATTAAAAAGCGAGTAAGTAGCCATCTTCATGTAAATTATATACTGAAACAAATACTAAAACAACATATAATACAGCAAATATTATTCCTTCAAAGTTTCATTATTGACAGAGTACGCGTTTGGCTCAAGCATGTGAACAAACTTAGGATGTGCAATTTAGCTGTTTACGTTAAATACTGTACTGAACTGGCTCAATTTTTCAAAGAGGAATTTCAACATTTATGAATTTCTTGTTACAAGGTGTTGTGTGATTAAAACGTCTACACTATCACAGTTGTGTCTTTTCTCTTATTAACTGCAATTTTTATTTTACGAAACCACTTGGGATTTCTTTGGAATATTATGTGGAATTAAGTGTGCAGTATATACAATATATAGCGGAAATTCCCGTGTTGCGTTTCTTTTTGCGTTTCAGTATATATTACAACTAAGTAATTTAGTAAGCAGTTTAGTAAGTAAAGACAGTAAATCGGGTTTAACATGCATGTTTGCTGGGTGTTTTTTCAGCTTTGAGTATCTATAAGTTTATTTTGATATAGTGGAATATGCCTTCTTTGGTTTTTTTGGATGCGAAACTATCAAAGAATTCCAAAAACTAGCAACAATGACTGATTTTGCCTCACGGGTTCATCAGTTCTGAGAAGGATGGAGGAGAGTTGGTTTGGGTAGGCTTGCTTAACGAAATGAGGTACAAATTGTAAAGAATATGCTTGTTGGTACTTTTATTTGGTATAAAACATGGGTCTTCAAAGAAATATATGATCCAGTGATGGTGTGATTTATTTTTCTCAAGGATTCATGCTAAAGGCTTGTCATGGGTTTTTTCTGTTGAGAATTGGACATTAAACTGTGTTTTGAATGCGCGTGTTTTTTTATGGCTGAGTTCTGTGAATGCTAAACTGTTCCGTCCGACTTTTGTATCTACTTAAATTTACAGTCGTTATCTAATTTAATACTTATCTACATCAATGCCTTCTTGGTCTGCCTCCTTGTTTGTATATAATTCAATAAATAGCTTGTCTTGTCGAATTGAGAAAAAACTGCTCTTCGGAATAAACAGCAACACTCTGTGTCTAAAACTTACATAACAACAAAGTTTTTATAGTTTCAGTTAGAAAGCCAATTCTGTTTTAAACTATATACTCTTGGAATTTGTTATGGATTTTCAATAGAGTGTACAACATTTTCTATGTGTCTAATTGAACCTTATTCAATTTGAAAAACCCTTGTCTTATCATTTAGAGTGTTCAGCATCGTGTCTTTGGTGATAGCGTATGATGCAACACAAAATAAGAATATTTTCAAATACAGGTTGTCCTTAAAGGCACTCATCGCCAAATAATGGCAAAATTACACTACAAAACAGTTTATCAAACTCTATTCAGGTGTTCAGATCATATAATAATATATATGTGTCGATTTAAAGTATAGGTTTATTCATGGGTTCTTAAATACCCATGACTGAATATGCATAAAATGCATTAAGAGTTGGTAACTCTTATTCGACGCTCCAGTTTTGGGCTTTGGTCTGGTTAAAGCCGTTTATATAGTGTTTCTATAGAGTTTGGTTTCTCAAATTATGTAAGTTATATATATACCTCGTCGTCTGTATGTTTAGAAACGGTTAACATATGTTTACATAAATTGGCTCTAGTTGGCGGAATAGATACGTTAAAACCGAAAAAAAGGTCGTTCAGACCTTATTTTACAGATCGTTCAGACCTTATTTTACAGAGTATACAATATGCATTGTGTTAGCAAATACTATACGCCAATACCATATCGATTATGTTGTTGATGTACGTTTGTTTAAGTGACACAGATTAGTTTTTCCTTTAATTTAAGGTTGACAGTGTTATAAATGAGCTTGGTCTGAGTCACGTGGCAGACAGTAAAGTAGGTGGTGCTGAAGACAGGGGCGTGTCGGGCGGGGAACGAAGGAGGGTCAGTATCGGAGTACAGTTGTTGTTGGATCCAAGTAAGTCAGCCAAGTTACAATTGGACATTTAATTAAACCAACTCTAGCAGCTAAAACGATTAAGAGGAAAACATGGCAATCTTGAACATTTTAAAACATACTACATTCCGTTAGTTTTTCTACATAAACTGTGTTGCATGTTTACAAATCATTTTTAATAATTATTTGAAAGTTCAACGCAAATAAAGTTTGCATGTTACTAATATATAGCTTCCAGACTATATTTAAACATGGTAGAATAAAGAAGAAAAGTTGAAATGTTGTGTGTGTGTTTTACGATCGTAATGAGTTAATTGTTAAACATATGGCATATCTAATAGTATGACAGACTAATGCTTACCCCAGTTGCTGATTTTACTCGAGTTGCATAATAAAAACTTATTTTTAATACAGGTATTCTGTTTCTGGACGAGCCGACATCAGGGTTGGATTCGTTCACAGCTCATCATCTAGTTGAGACATTGGCGAGATTAGCTAAAAACAACAGAACTGTTCTCCTCTCAATACATCAGCCTAGGTAAACAAGCTAGAATTCAAATAACGGTAGTTTCTATTGGGCGCCGTATTACTTTTTAATACCATTTGGTAATACCACTGATTCGAATCGGTGATATCACGCATTCAAATAGGTGATACCACCGATTCATTCTGAATGCGTACTATCACCTATTGAATGGGTGATATCAAAACAAAAACAAAAAATCAAAACGAATGAGTGAATAGGTGATATCACTGATTCGAATAGGTGATATCACCCATTCAATAGGTGATATCACTCATTCATTTTGAATGATATCACCTATTGGAATCAGTGATATCACCGATTACCAATTCAGAAATAAACTCTATATAAATGACTGATCCCATCCAGGGTCTGTAACAAATTAGACGGACTTCACAATCGCCATCGTGTTGCATCATCTCTTGCAGCAGTATATGCGGAAATTTCCCCCCTCCCCCAAACAGCGGAAGGGGTAGCCCACACAACACCCTCACCCTTTTTTGATGGTATTCCCATAGGCCAGTTTTTGAGGGTGTATGACAGCTTGAACGGCGCTTTAGTTAAAAAAATGTTTGATGTTTATAAGCACACTTCACGGAGTATTAAATATTCCTTTAAACAGTTTCAAAGTGTGACAAGCAATACTCCTTTATGGATGCTGTGGAAACCTTAACGTGAGGTAATTTGATGACTTAATTTTGATAATCAAAAGCTGCTACCTAAACAATCTGTTTGTAGATTTATGTGTTTTTACCAAAAATGCATGGTTCAAGAAAAAAATGGGATAACTCCATTGTGTACTGAGCTTTTCAAAAAAATATTTTGTTTGGACTATTGGTGGTGGTCGATCTAATTATTATATATACATCATTTATTATTTCCTGTGTTGCTGTCTATATAATAAGGGAAAGAAAAATGGCTACTTTTTTATTTTTGCTCTGTATATATAATAAAAGGGACGTATAACGTTCTCCCTGATAAAACTCTTGTGGGGAAGTCCGTATTTTTCTTGTTGTAAAACCGAATAGGTGATATCACTGATTCGAATAGGTGATATCACTGATTCAAAACGAAAGGGTGATATCACCTATTGAATGGGTGGTATCACTACTCATTCAAATAGGTGATATCACCCATTCAATAGGTGATATCACCCTCTCGTTTTGAATCAGTGATATCACCTATTCGAATCAGTGATATCAATCATTTAAGTTTGAATCAGTAATATCACCTATCACTCATTCAAATAGGTGATATCACCGAATTGTATTAAAAAGCAATACGGCGCCTCATAAGTTTCTGTTTTAGTTTTACTCATCTATTCATTGAACTCTTTATGCGCAGTTGGAATTTTAATACTGTTTGCACTTTTTTGTAATCTATCCTATTCGAAGGGATTTTGTTATCATTGTTACATGTAGGCCTACTCGTTTTTCCTTGTCGATTTTCTTTTTATATAGTGCACATGTACTTGCTGACCGAGTCCTCGTCTGTTATATTTCAGGTCAGATATATTCGAGCTTTTTGATATGTTGCTGATCCTATCTAAAGGAGATATGGTTTACTACGGTCAGGCTGTCCAAATGGTAACCTACTTCAGTAACCTTGGGTACCCGTGCCCAGAATTTACAAACCCCTGTGATTTCTATGGTAAGTATAAGTGAATATGATCTGATAAATTAAAGATAGTCTGTAATACAAACATAATCAAATCTGTTAATTTTATATAATTTACTCATATTTCCAGTTGTAAATTGCACGTCCGTAGTGTGTATTTATACAAACGATCTAACATTATTTTACAATGCGTCTGTCTTTATGTTTTGACTTTATTCCTTGCGTTACTATTGAATAAAGATATTTTGTAGTATATTTCAAAATTTCTGTTTTTGTATAACGATGGGCGATACCATATGTAAATGCTCTGCTTATAGGGTAAGACACAGTTTCCGAACCATTAAAGTTAAAAGATGAAACAGCTAATAAATGTATTTAATAATATATCGCTATGATGTTCTAGTTGACTTGGCAACCATTGACCCAACGTCGGAAGAGACTGAAGGTAAAAGCACAGCAATGGTAACACAACTTGTTGACGCTTTCAAGAACTACGAGCAGGAGTTAAGCGGTAGTGGCTCTGGTAACCATATCGACAAAGGCGAAAAGAGCAAAGAAACTTGGCCCATATTAGCCATGTTCCGAAATCTAGACAATCAACCAGGATCTCTGAGACAGTTTTGGATTCTGTACAGGTAATTTTACCAATGGCAACATATTAGAATGACAATGATAAATAGAGTAGTATCGCTGTAGTACTTGATACAGTTGCTATATCACCATGGCAATGATGAAAATACTATATAAGTATGGCAGTGATAAATGTGTTATCTCACCATGTCACGTGACAATGATCAATATGACAATGATAAATAATTGACATACCAGTTGGGCAATGAAGTTCTTTGACTATGGGGATGCGTAATTGAGCCTCGGGGTTGGTGCTGGAAATGGTTTCCCCTCCCGAAAGGCCTACCCGCTGTGGGAGAGGGATGGTCTCTCCCCATTAAACATTTTGAAAAATAGACTTGATGTGCGCATGAGTTTTCAGCAATATATGGTTACGGAAACCCTATATAGAAATACCAAATCACACCAAATCGCACCCATTTTTCCATTCTTTGTCAAATTGTGGGCGTACAAAAACACAACTTGCCAGGAAATGTCCACTCCTCTGGTTACGAGTATGGTTAGAGTGATGCATTGGTAATATGAACATGGTGATGATCCATCGGTTATATTAGCATGCCAATGAGCAGTTGACATAAGCGACATTAAAATTGTTCTGAAGTTGCTTTACAGCATGTACATAACATTATTCTACTTTGCTTTGTATGTTGCTCCGATTTTTAAGGCTGTACTTCATGTTAATCGATAAAATATAGATACAATTCCTGAAAGAATCCCCAGACCAATCCTTGAACTAATTTCTATATATTTAATGTATACATATTCATAATGTTTCAGACGATCGACGAGAAACATCGTGGAAGATTATGGGTATTTGTTGACTCAGCTGATACAGGCCGTGGCCATGTCAGTGGTTGTCGGCCTGGTATACTTTAACCTAGGGACGGACCAGTCCTCCATGAGAGATCGGTTCGGCATGATGTACATACTTGGTGCTCTCTATCCTTACATGGTTGTACTGGATCTCATTGGTATTTGTAAGTAGATAGTATTTTGTTAAATTCATAAATTGTGAAGGGACAGGTGGCATTCTGAAGTTTGCACCAATAATTACAATAAGTGTCTCGATTTATTAATCCAGTATCGTTTTGACTTTAAACTTGCTTGCATATAATTAAATAAAAGTTTGAGTTTTTATTTATTTTTCTTATTCTGTCATATGTTAAGGTATATTGTTGGTGCAATATAATCAACAGTTAGTAAGTTACATACACAATGTGCTTTATACGTTTCTTATAATTAATATTAATGATTGAACAAATGCATGTTATGTAGATCTAACGGGACGCCGCAAGTTTTAAAAATTCAAGATTGCCGTGTGTCCCTTTAAGTTACAACATTTATTACACTGGATGACCATTGCAATTTCGATATATAGAAGTTTATATTGATAGTCTATATTCTGCATGTACTTTTATTTCAAGGGACACGCAGAAATTTGATTTATAAACTCGTACGTTTTTCTA